>SNQJ01S0043064.1:87983-98544 GCA_010110895.2 Picea sitchensis | reverse complement strand
TGACACTTCACTTTATTATTTAAATAATCCTCTTTGACTTTGTCACTTCACTTTATTATTTAAATAATCATTTTTTACTTTGTCACTTCACTTTATTATTTAAATAATCTCTTATTTGTAAGCACTTTGACTACTTTGCCCTTTTGGGGCTTCTAGATGACTCATGAGGGTTCTCCAACTTCACATGGCCATAACTCTCTAACCATGAGCAGTTATATGACATTCCACATACCACCAGAAATGGCATGACATGTACTATCCATCTAGAATATTCTTACGTGAAAATATATCAAAACTCATACCATTATACATCAAACAAACTTGGGTCCATTACCCAAACCTTTGTGCTACCATAATTCGCTACTAGAATTTCTTCAAGTGTTGACATCAATGAAAACCAACCCAATTAATCAACAACTAAAGCATCTACAATCAGGTATCACTTATCCTATATTTAATATTTATATGCCTAATAATTACTGGGAAAAAAGGGAATGTTGGGAATCCTTAATGAAATTCAAAGAGCTCAGAGCCCAAAACAATTGCATTATTACATGAGACTTTAACACAACTTTACACCAAGCGGAAAAAAAAGGAGGTACTATAGTAAGGGATCTGTTCAGGGAACACATGGAGGACTTGATTTTGGAACTGGATCTGTTTGATGTTCAACCCTCTAAATGGAAATTCACTTGGAGAAATAAAATACTCGGGGTGGGACACATTGCGGCCATACTTTATCACTTTCTCATCCATAGCTCTATCCTCCTCCACCCGCTCAACATTTCATCCCAAATTGTCCCTTGGGGTATCTCAGATCATCGCCCAATAGCCCTCTCCTTCGACAAAGTAGAAAATATGGGACCCATCCCTTTCAAATTCAACCCAATTTGGTTGGATTCGTCGGACCTCCTCCCCCTAATCTCCTCGGTTTGGTCAATATGGGTGGATAGAACCCTTGTGTATATTTGGGAACAAAAAATCAAAAAGTAAAAACAAGCAATACAGGACCAGGTTAAGGTCTCTTTCCACAACACAAGAGGAGAAATTGAAAGATATAAAAACTAGCTAGAATATATTCAAGAGGAAATGTACGCTAATGCAATTCAAAACATACATTTAGTATAGGAGAAAGAGCACATTAAAAATTATTTGAGAACACTCCACAATGAATAAAAGGAGTGGAGACTCAAATCTAGACCCTTGTGGCTTCAAGCAGGGGACACAAATACCTCTTTTTTTCATAAGCAGGCCAAAGCAGGACAACACAAAAACATAGTGGAGGAAATAGAAACAATCTCAGGAGATAGAGTCAATTCCTTCGAGGCAATAAAAAAGGAGGCTTCCTCCCATTTTAAAAATCTTTATACCCAAGATGGTGTAGATAAAAAAGAGAAGAGCTTACAATTTATGGAGTAGATCCCGCATTTGATAAAGGAAGAAGATAATCAATATTTGAACAAGGCAGTCACATAAGAAGAAGTTAAAGCAGTCGTTTACCATTTTGATGTTGACAAAGCCCCTGGGATGGATGAATTCACTCCATTTTTATCAAGAATATTGGGAAATAATAAAAAAGGATCTTCTCTGTATGATTAAATATGGCGAAAAATATTTCAAATTAGGAGGAGCAAATAATACCTCCTTTCTATCCCTGATTCCCAAAGAAAAAAATGCAAACTCTTTTGACCACTTTCTCCCTATCTATCTCTGTAATGCCTCCTACAAAATCCTAACAAAAATTATAACAAACAGGTTAAATCATCTGCTCCCACAACACATTCTTTCCAATCAAGGGGGCTTTGTGATGCAAAGGTAAATTTAGGGTAATATCATCCTAGTGCAGGAGACAATTCACACCAGTGTCACTAATAGAGAAAAATGGATGATAACCAAAATAGATATGGAAAATTCCTTTGACTGGGTAAAACATGAGTTCCTCTATGAAGTTTTAAAAATATTTGGTTTCAATCACTCCTTTGTCTCGTGGATCGGGGCTTGCATATCGTCCCCTTGGATAACTCCCCTGATAAATGGGTTCCCAACTCCTTTCTTCCAAGCCACAAGAGGATTACGACAAGGTTGCCCACTCTGTCCAATTATGTATGTTATTATGGTATAAATGTTGAATAGAAGATTGGAACATGAAAGAGCCACTAGAAATATCCCAGGGCTGAAAATAGCAAGGGGTGTCTTAAGATTAAACAATTCATAGTTTGTTGATGACATTCTTCTTCTAGGAGGCACCTCTCAAATGATGGCTAGAAGATTTAAAATGGTTCTCGACTAATGTGAAATAGCTTCTGGGGGTCTTATCAATAAGCAGAAAATACAAATTTATGCCTGGAACACGAAAGCAAGTGCAATGGTTAGAATTTCAAATATCCCACAATTATCCTTTTCGATTGATTGGAAGTACTTCAAGTACCTTGACACTCCTACCAGTACAAAATCCCTCCCCGGGGAGGCATGGCATGTGATACTCTAAAATCTCAAGGACCAATTCAAAATTTTGGGAGAAACTTGGTTGAACCTAGCTCGAAGGGTGGTGTTAATAAAGTCAGTCTTATCCTCCTTTCCAATTTTTCAATTCTGAGCCCTCCACGCTCTAGTGGGAATTAAACAATAAATGGACAAATTAATCAAGAAATTTCTTTGGCAAGGTGGAAAAGCCAATGGGAAAAATATCCACATGGTTAACTATTCAACTGTCTGTGCTCCTAAAGAAAATGAGGGATTGGGTATCTGGGACCCAGAAAAGATCAACATAGCCTCAGGGGAAAACTTAATCTAGTTTTTAATCACTTGAGGAAAAGAATGGTGGAAAAAGGAAATATGTTACAATTATTTGTAAAAAATAAAAAAGAGGTGTCTGGAAACAACCACACTTATTCAAACAGGTTCCCCCATTTGGAAGCTAATCCGAGCCTCTATGTTGCTCATTCAAAACCATATCAGTTGGAGTCTAGGAAAAGACAAAGAAATTTAAATTTGGGATGATCATTTCTCAGACAGGGGAAAATTACCATGCATCTCCACTCTTGACCCCTTAGACATTGTCTAACCTCAAAGGGGAGAACCAATCTCTTTGATATCTATGAATGGAAGATCAATGGAGCTTGGAAAAATTGAAACTTGGGAGAGGTCCCCCCTCTCCTATGTAATGAGGCCTATATGTTCCTCTTGTTTGTCTCTAGTTATGACCTTGTTCACATTAATCATAATGACAATAGGGATTGGGGAGAGGCCGGGTACACATTAAGGTTGGGATATAAAAATATCCTCCAAGAAAATGATTTTCCAGAAAAATTTGCCATCTGGAAAGAAATTTGGAATCTAGATGGTCTACCAAAGATTAATACCTTTAGTTAGCAGTTAGATCACAAGAATCTCCTAACATGATAAAATATGAATAAAATAGGATACATGGGGCCATTCAAATGTTCTCTCTGTAACCAAAACCAAGAAATCATTGATCATATTTTCCTCAATTGCAATTTTACCAAATAAGTGATGCATAGTGTTTACTTAGAGCTAACCCCTCAAATATCTTGGTCGACCAGTAGTATAAGTTTGATTGGAAAATGGAGTAAATACTAAAAAGGATCACTCACCAAGAATCCAATTCTAAGCCGTGTCTGGAAGGCCTCGATTAAATATGTGTGCTGGAAAATTTGGCTGGCAAGAAATAAAATAATTTTTAAGGAGAAGCTAGTTCCCCCCTCCTTAGTAGCATCCCTTGTGATCGACTAATTGGATGAGTACCTCTCCTCCAGAAATTTAAAATCCTGAGAAGATGTCCACTTGAAAACAAAAGAAGAAAAATGGTTGGATAAAATAATTTTTCCCATCATCCCCTCAACGTTTCCAAAACAATCATGTTGGAAGCTTCAATTTTCCGCCCAAGATTTCAAAAATTGGTTAAACACCTGAGAAAGTCATGTTCTCTGTTTCGATGGTGCATCAAAAGGAAACCCAAGGGAGGGAGGTGCAGGAGGTATATTATACAACCCTATAGGGCAAAGAATGCTATGCCACTCTTGGAATCTAGGCGTAACCACAACCAACTTGGCATAGGCCTATGCTCTATATCAAGGAGCTCTCATAGCTCATGATCGTCAACTCAACCACATAATTGTAATAGGGGACTCCAAGAATATAATCCATAATTTTATTAAAAGAACAGACCGAAAGAATACAAAGTTGAAAAGAATCATTGAAAGGACCAGATCTATCCTATCCACCATTCACTCCTCTTTCTACCACATCCTATGCACAAACAATGGGATAGAGGACAATCAAGAAAATATAGCAATTGGAATGGGTCCTAGTCACATGGAAGTTATGGGAAGACCCTTTTTCTCCCCCTCCCCCCCCCAATGCCTCAACCCTCTTCTGAAATCTCTCCACCCGACGTCGTCTCCCACACGACGTTTTATATGAAAGGTTTAAGTGGTAAGATGAGCGTCATGCTCAGGGGAACAATGTACCTGTGCATCCTCTGTCCCGTGGGAGTTTGTACGTCGTAGGAAAAAAATATGGATTTCATGGAATGAAAGGATATGCTCCTCCATGGGAACCTATTGCACCCATCACTCCACACCCACACTACAACCATCAACATCACCTCTTCCTTAATTCCTTTTGAGGTGAAGGCCTATGAAAGGATTTCAGCTATGCTTCATAGTAAGCATATGTTGGCAGTACCTACCGCATCAACGCTTGAACTCCATTCCATTTCTGAGTTTGCATGACATTATTCCTTCCAAAATATAACCATAAGAGGTAATCTGGATGACCAACGCCCGATTCAGTGTCTCAACCAACCACAATGGAATCCATTAATGAGGATTTTCAATTGGGAAGGGAAATTAAAGAGTAGAGACCTCTTGAGAACACGCCATAGCTTCAACAACATAAGTATAGAAAATGATGAAACAGTGAGAAACAACTTCCTAGGGAGAATCACGATGAAAGAAAATTTAAAATACTACATTAGGGGATGCACCATAAGTGACTTGGTAAGTGACAATAGTGAAAGGAACTCGACAGTCCAATAAAGCTCCAACACCGGTGAAGACAGAGGAAGCATAGCCAAAGGTAGTATTGACAATGACAGTTATAGAGACAACCACAACATAAGAAAAATTAAATAAAGCAACACCAACTTCAGCGCCAGACCCAACTGAGTCAAAAAAAACACCAGTAATTGGAGGAGGGTATTTACAGTCAGTCTAATTTCCAATATGGCACATTGCCCAACTCATTAAAGATCAAAGGATGAATTGGTGGACAATAAATTCTCCACTACTCAACAACTGGCACTACATCTAGATTCTCATAGCTCCACAATCACCTTCACTCTGGATACACTAGCTCATCATCACACCTTAATTAATCAATTACAAGACAAAATCAAATTCCTCATACGCCAAGGGGAGCACATGGAAACAATTATGGAAGCCAATCCATCCCACTCTTCAGCGCAAAGCTAGAATGAGGAGACATGAAGTAGGGAAGACCCAATTCTGCTCGATATGAATGTATCACTCGATCCCCCACCAGAGGAAGAACGAACTCCAAAGGAAGACCAAGCCTAAGTAGATCAGTAAGGCACTTAAAATTTCTGTAAAAATGGCATAAATAAATCTTTCTGAAAGATAGTTCTAAGATAGATTCAAAAAACTTAGATATAAGAAGTAGAATCTTTGACAGACTCTTTGTTGTAAAATTTTGATGGAAATTTTGCAGCTGGTATCCTCTACCAATATCCTCTTTTGTACTATGTGACCTCAATTGTGCCTTATATATATATATATATAAAATTTCAGTTTTTGTAAAAAATATATATAAAAAAAAATTAGCCATATACATTTAATATATATTTTTTTGTAGGATATGGCCCCTCAAATCAACCTCCATGCCATGGGTACGAGACTAGGTGTGATCAAAATGAGAGGACCAAAGAAACATCAACTATTGAAGATCCCCTAAAAAACGAAGACATGGAGGCTGATGACTTACTTAAGAACCGAACTAGAAAACTAAAGAAGACTAAAAGAAATTTATGATGTATAATAATTTTATAAGACAAACTGATGTATATTATATAGCTAGTATATTTAGAACATATTTTGGATGATAAATATTATTTATAAAAAATATTTTTTATGACATATGCATGTGAATAATAAACCTCATTTATAGCTTTACAATTTTTTTTTTTATCAATTTTGAATATTTTTAATGCACATTTTTTATTAGAATATAGATTGGGTATTGGGGAATCAAGACTGATGTGAGGGGGGGGGGAGGGGCCACAGGATCTTCCACCTTCACGTGTCTGGCCTTGTTCAATATAGAAAAAATTATTGGGGCCATTTATTCTTGGAGAAAATCTCTCTCGATCCAACAAAGCAACAACATCGTCAATGTTGACTTCGTTGTTGCTCCTTCAGATCGAGGGAGGTTTGCTCCAAGATAATACGACTCCAATAAATTATTCTTGAAACCAAGAAGAGCTTATTCAAGCCGTTTCATATGAGATGGAAATTCCTTCGATATATAGTGTTTGTGATATGTGATTCATCATTGTTGAATGCTTACATGTTTAAAATACTAATTGCAATGAATCTTTCTACATTTGATCAAGTTGATTAGTTAGTTATCAGTATAACTAATTTTTCTTGTAGTCTTGTGTGCACAAGTTTTTGTAGGTTTCAGAAGAAGCAATCAATAATAAGTGAAATCACTTCAAGATGTGGATCTACTTCGAACATAGGACCTCAGGTAAGTGCCTCATGTTTTCTTTCTCAAAATTTAGTTACTTTGATAAGATTAATTATAGATTCTTTGATTATCATTATTATTATTTGTTAAATATAAATAATTTCATCTTGTATGAGTCTCCTCATTAATGATGCCATCCAACCTAATATACTTAAAGCTATGCACCTTTATAGATGTCTCCACCACTAACATATAACTAACACATCCATATGTAGGTTGTAAAATCTTATGTCTTGATGTTTTTATAAATTACTATTGGTATTCCTCGTGAATCCCTTCAACTACATTTCACACCTTCATGTGCGAAACCTTATTCTATGCATCCTACCCTTGAACCTATTTATTGTGCACCATCCTTAGTTATTACTTTCCCAACCTTCATTTGTGTTGACTTCCCCCTACATATCTTGTTTTGATCCTGCTCATTGCTACTTTGCACACATACGTCAAATCTAACACATGTTCATACATACTCTCCTTTTGTGCCTATATGCACAAATGCATTTTCTCCTATCAACAATGCTCTTGCATCAAATTCCCCTTACCAATAAAAAAATTGTCGGCCTAAGTGATTAGAATCTTGAAGCTAAAATACATGTGATACAAAGGAAATTTTTGTAATTGTCATCTCAAATGGCCTCGCCAATCTCCTTAATTGGTTGAATATTATGGGTATAAATGGAGAAGTTGTAAATGGAAATAAATATAGACATGCACCTATAACCTAGAGATATGTTGAACTCCTAAGTAACAATAGAGAACACATTTGGCATTCTTTATTGATATTAGTCAATGTTTGAGGAGATCAAAGAGCAAGGTAAGGTATCTATCTATTAGTGAGTTGACACCCCTATGGGTAGGGAATTCCTTTCCTTGAGAGGTAGAAAATTTATACTAATGGGATACTAATGGGCTTTTACTATTCATCCCCTTTTGGGGGACAATGATTTGGAGAATGTTATGGATCATTGAATTTCTATGAGTAGATGAACTAGGGAATCAAATATTTATAATTTGTTAATGCAATCCTCCCAAGGCACAATGAAAACATGTGTATATAAATAACATGACCTTTGATCCATGATCTTAGCTAGCTCAGAATTAGATGCATTTTAACTCTTAATAGTTTCCTAATAGCATAATATAAATAGTTGTTCTTCTATCCTAATCAATTTTCCTAAGGCGAGGTAAAAATTGTAAATTTTTACCTAAAGCTTTCTCATTTTTCTTCATATTTTGATTTCATATTTCACTTGTAAAGTTTTGATAACTTTGGGGTAAGGCTAGGTAAAACTAGTCCAACCTTTTTCATAATGTTTCCAATATTTCAAGAAATCCTATGAATGTAATATGTTGATTATTGCATTTGAGGAAGAAATAAAAACATAGAATTGGTCATATTTGTTGTATTTTCATCACTTTTTAAAACTTGAACATCCTTAATAGGCTATGAGCAGTGTATGACATAGGTTGTCAATAATATTGACTCTCGTATTTAGTGTGTTTCAAGTTGTATCCCCTATGATGCATGCCTCCCTAAATTTTCATATATGTTATGATGTGTAAAAAGTACAAAAGAAATATGTTTCTATGGGGGACATATCGTTTTGGAATTGATGGATTAAAATGACCCTACATGGCTTGATTTTTCTCCCTTCCTAAATTTCAACATAGGCCCTAATTAAGACTTTTTATGCTATGTTTGGATATTGTATTTTTATGCATTATGATTGGGTGTTAATATGATGAAATATGCCTTAGGGATCTATAGTTGAGAGGGGGTCGTGGGAAATAATAATTCAAATTAACTAAGACGAAAGAATTAAGTTGGTGACTCAAGTAAAAATTAGTTTATCGATTATGTATTTGTCAAATATGTGATCAATTTGAAATTGTAGTTTATCATATTTTGTGTGGGTTCATGTTCATTCCTTTAATGTCAATATTAATGTATGTATTGAAGTCTGATCCACAAGAAAGGAGATTGTAACATGATCAAGGTGGCTCTATCCTGCCTCACATCAAGTGCTTTCCTCTATAATTTTTTCCATCCATTTTATTAAATATGGTTTATATGGTGTACCATGTGTCTTGAAAACCTTCTCACCTATCACTTAAACTATTTTTTCTTCTTCTTGGGCATATGGTTGCATTAAACATATTTCATGTCTTCCCTAGTGCATAATATTATGTCTCTTTGTAATCTTAGATAACCTTCATATTGAATATCAATAATTGTCAATTTTTTTAGGCAATTCTACCTTGTAATGCATTAGATATTTTGTTAATATTAATCTCATTTTATTTTTTAAATACTCATATCCCCTTGCTCTCGCGATGAATTTTTTTGTCGATGGTATTGATAATTATTCAACAATATTGAAACTTCGTCGCCTGGATTCGTCTCACGAGCGACGAAAATTTTTGGTCATCTTGTGTGCGATGAAAACTTTCGATCGTCTTTCATTCAACAACAAATTTCGGTCATCTTTCATGTGATGACGTATTTACGTCTTCTTTCATGTGACGACAACTTTTGTTTGTCTTTCGTGCGAAGAAATATTTTGGTCGTCTTTTGTGTGAAGGCATCTTTCGGTCATATTTCTTGTGACGACATATTTTTGTCGTCTTTCGTGCAATGACATCTTTCAGGCATCTTTAGTGTGACTACAATAATACTAAATCCTTAGGTTGTCTAGAAGGAGATGATATCCGTTGGTCATCGCAATTTCCACGACACATAATAAGATTTTTTGGTGGTCCAAGATTCGTCACCATCTCCACGACAGAATGTCACGTGTACAATGAAATCACTGTCACAAAATGAGCCAAATTTACTAGTGATATGCTCCTCCCAAGGACACATGAATACAAAGAGAAACTTGCGAAGTGCAATGGGAAAGAGCTAGGGTCTATCCAAATTATGAAGAAAGAAGATGAAGAACGTGAACAAGCCATCAAAGGGATGGTCAACGCAAAGCCTCCTTCCTATCCATACTTTGAGGACATACCTTACATCAATTTAAGTGAAGGAAGTATTGCACTCGTGTGGGAGAAGAGAAAGGGAAACCCAAAATATGACCAAGAGATGACAACTCATGGCTTGGCCCTCACATTGCTAAGAATAATTTCAATAAATAAAAGTACTATCTGACAACCTTGGATGGGAGAAAGATGCCATTGCCAGTGGATGAATCTCTTCGTCGACCTTATGTTTAGGTGACGTGACTTCTTCAGGGCCCGTTCCCTAGGTAAGTAGGTAGGTCATCTTGATTTCCCTGCATTTTCATATTGATTGCTCATATTAGTTTAGATGCATTTCATTTTCATTTTTCTCTACTTGCATATTGGTTTCATGCTTAGTTTATAAATTTTTGAAAAATTGCTAAAATTTTCTTTTCTAAATTAGTTTTTATTTTTGGATTTTTATGTATATGGACGAAGGGTGATAACACCACCCTACATGATCTGATGTTTTTATCTGAGTTTTTTGTAGGAACATGTCTACCAAGAGATTTTGCAGTTCTCATGCACTCTACGATGAGCACATGTCTCCAAGTGGGAGCCAAATGTTATCCCCATTGTTGGATTACTGAGAGGGGGGGGTGAGTTAGTAATGAACAATTATACCAATTATTAATCCTTTAAACTATTGGATTACTGAGAGGGGGGTGAATCAGTAATAGAGCAATTTAATCCCTTTTAACCATATAATCAAAGTGCTATATCAATGAAGCATTATTATCCAATAACTGCAGAGTAAATAAGCAAT
>SNQJ01S0043064.1:50108-81179 GCA_010110895.2 Picea sitchensis | reverse complement strand
TTTGAATCAGTGTACCCACTCAGTGTGAAATCATGATCTCCATCATAGCTGAGACCACCATCTAATGTACCCTTAAGGTACCTCATCACATGTTTTGCAGCAAATAGGTGAACATGTCTGGGTTCTACCAGAAACTGACTCAAGGTGTTCATGGAAAAACATATATTTGGTCTGGTGTTCATTAGGTACATCAACGATCCAATGATCTGTCTATACAATATGTAATCAATAAATTTTGATGAAGTGTCGACTAGTAGCTTCAACTTCACTTCCATGGGTGTATTCATGGACTTGCACTCCAACATGTTGAATCTCTTTAGGATTTCGACTGCATACTTTCCTTGGTTAAGGAAGATTCTCTTTGGTCTCTGCCATACCTCAAGACCTAATAAATAATGCATTAGGCCAAGGTCTTTCATCTCAAATTCTGAAGCGAGCTTCTTCTTACATTTGATGATGATATTTTCTTCTCCAGTTAAGAATAAGTCATCCACATACAATAACAATATCACCAGCTCATCATTCATAACCTTGAAGTAGAGGTTAGAATATTTTTTACTCTTGGTAAATCCCAAGCTCATCAGAAAACTCTCTATCCTTCCATACCAAGCTCTAGGAGCTTGTTTTAATTTGTACAGAGCCTTCTTCAACTTGCAAACATGAGTCTTCTTGTGTTCAACTTCAAATCCTTGAGGTTGCTCTATATTCACTTCTTCTTCGATGACACCATTTAGGAAGTTGTCTTTACGTCCATATGGTGCAACTTCCACTTCATCTTAGCTGCAAGGGCTATGATGCTTATGATCGAAGTGTATCTAGCTACAGGAGTGAATGTCTCTTCATAGTCAATGCCTTCCTTTTGAGAAAAGACATGAGCGACAAACCTTTCTTTATACTTCTCAATACTTCCATCAACAACATGCCGATCTAACCATGAGGAAGGCGATGGTTTAATGGGCGCCTTCCTCATGGTTAGATCGGAAGAGCGCCCATTANACTCTTCGGTCTGGGAACTATTTCCCATACATAATTAAATAATTATGGATTGGTATTCTTCTATCATGGCATCTGCCCATTCTTTCTTATGACTTGATTCTTCAAAGCAGGTAGGCTCCTTCTCTAGGAGATCTCACATCAAAGCCATATACCTAGAGAATGGATTAGGTCTCTTTACCTGTCTCGTGGTTCCTTCGGGAACACCATACTTCTCTCCATCTTGAATAAACTCCCTAACCCAAGAAGGCTTTCTCTTATGGGAGATTGTCATCTGAGGAGGTTCTTGAAATTATACTATATCATGATATTCTAGAATTTCCTCATAGGGAGAAGTTACGACTTCCCTCACTGTTTTTGCAGCTCGAGGAACCTCCCTCACTAATTTTGCAACTCTGGGAGCTACAGGTTCCTCTTCATATACTTCTTCAAGTTGGCATCTTTTCGATATCTAGAGTACTGCATCTTCATCAAAGGTCACATCCCTGCTAATATCAATGTGATGGTGGCCTGGTATATAAATCCTGAAGGCCTTGGAGACCTCACAGTAGCCCACAAATATTCCCTTCTTTCTTGAGGGTTCCAACTTGTTTCTCTTCTCTTTTGGAAGCCAAATATTTTGAGATGGCTTACCTCTGACTTATTTCTGGTGAACATCTCTTCCAGGGTCTTGAACCCAAGTGCACTATGGGACAATCAGTTTTGTACATATATGGCTGTCATTACTGCTTCTTCCCATAAGAACATTGGAAGATCTTGATCATGGATCATGGTCTTCACTGCTTCCATTATCATTCTGTTCTTTCTTTCTGCTACACTGTTTTATTAAGGATTGTAGGGAGTGGTGAGCTCCCTCTTGATCCCAATATCTTTGTAGAAGTTCACAAACTCCTTTGAGGTGTATTCTCCTCCATTATCTGACCTGAGTATCTTGATCTTTCTTTTGGAAAGATTCTCTATCAAGGCTTTGAATTCCTCGAATTTACTGAACACTTCATCTTTTGATTTCAAAAAGTACACCCAGGTCTTACGAGAATAATCATCAATAAAAGATACATAGTATACATACCCATTGATGGAGGATGATGGAATTGGGCCACACACATCTGAATGAATGAGTTCTAGGACTCCTTCTACTTTGTTGTCTCTCTTCGAAAAAGGGTTCTTGATGTTCTTCCCTTGTGCACATCCATTGTACATGCCTTCTTGGTCACTCTTGAGTTTTGGTATACCTTTGACTGATTTTCATACATATGGTAGTGCCTTGTAGTTGATGTGGGATAATATTCAATGCCAAAGTTCACATGGATTCTCAATGGCGTGGGTCATGGATTCTTCTGAGTGACCCTTTAGCTTATATGAGCCACCTTCTTCTTTTCCAATGACGATTTCTTCTTTTATGGTTTCTCCTTTAGCCCACATAAGAACTTCTCCATCTATAAAGGCAACTCTGAAGCCTTTCTTTTCTAAAGCTTATATGGAGAGTAGGTTCTTTGTCAATCCTGGTACATAGAGTATGCCCTTCATGTTCATTGAGTTCCCTGAGTTAAGATTGTAGTTTGATTCTCCCACTCCTTTGATAGGGTATTGATAATCATCTCCAAGTGTCACTTTCTAAGAAAACTTCTTTTTTGAAATGCAAGAGAGAATATCTCTTTGAATTTTCATGTTCTTGGAGGCACCACTGTCAATGAGCCAAGTGTCCTCTCCAGGTGTTACTGATCCTGAGAGGGCCAAGATTAAGACATAGTCTTTAATTTGTTCTCTTAACATATTTGTGGGTGGCTCTTCATCTTCAACTACATGGGCATGATGTCTCTTATTTTTCCTCTTGTATTATTCTCATCTGGCTGGCCAATATCTCGCAATATGTCGCATCTTGTCACAATGGTAGCATTGGATAGATGAGTAATCTCTTTCCTTTCGTTGTCCTTTCTTATGGAATCTCTTTGGTTGAGATTTGTTTTGGGGGTGAGACTCTTTATGAGTTTCTTTCTGGAAGTAAGAATTCTTCCTTCCTCCTTTAGTGAGAGTATCTAGGGCTTGATCTTCATCTCTTGCTAGTAAAGCCTCTCAGTTAGCTACTCTTGTTTCTTCTTGAATGCATTCTTCCCATAGATCATCAAATTTTAGTTTCTTCATTGTGGCACGAATCGTTTGGATGAATGCATCCCAAGGTCTTGTGAGACCATTAAGGGTCATCATTATAAGTTAGTCGTCATATATAACATCTCCAATCGCTTCTAGTCATTCTTTGAACTGGGATATTCTAGAGAAATATTCTTGGATTGATTCTCCATTCTGCATCCTTGTATTCTTGAGTTGAGTTCTTAGATTCATCTTCTGGTTTATGTTCTTTCCTTCAAATAGTCTATTTAGGGAATCAAACATTTCTTTCAGAGTCTTATTTGATGACACATAAGGAATCATGTGATATTTGATTGAATTTGCAATGATTCTTTTGGCCTTGATCATGTCCTTTTGGTGCTTTGCTTTGTCTACAACATCGTCGGGCTCTGACACTTATTCTTTGAAAAATATTTCTAGGTCATTCTCTTCAAGAATAATTCCAATCCTATACTTCCAGGAACAAAAGTTTTCCACACCTTTCAGCTTGTCAACAAGTTTAATGCTTCCAAACATCTTTTACCTGGAGCTAGGAAAATGTCCAAAAATGAAAATGCTCAAAATTAAATTCTGAAATTACCATGAGGTGCGCTTGGCTAAGGCGAGTAGCCTGGTGTGTTTGGATCTAAGAAAATCCAAATTTTGACCCTCCAAACTTGATCTATGTATTTCTATACTAGTTCTTATGTTTTTCTGGTACCTCTGGTACTCTGGTACTTTTGGTACTTCTGGTACTTTGTGAAACTAGGGTTTCACTTTTCGGGAGATCTAGCCACTGAAAAGTTGCGCTGAGGATGCCAAAGTGATCCTTGAGGAAGGGCACACTTTTCTAGATGGTTTTAGGGCTGAAATACTTCATCAATAAAAGACCCTAATTTTCATGTATGACAACAATGACGTTTTTCACTTGCTCTTGTGAAAGATGCTCTCTTCAGCTTAGCTCTGATACCATGTTAAGGTTTAAGCTATTATTAGAGTTATTTTCATTTCACTAGATAAAAATAGCATAAGATAGGATCACTGAGAAATACACAATCACAAGAGACACATCATTTATCCTAGGAAACCCTCATGGGGGAGAAAACTCAACAAAACTTCCTTATTATAGATAGTCAATACAATGCCAAGAGATAACTCAAACAAATATAGAAAGTCCTCTCCCAAGAATGCACCTCTCTCTCTCTCTCTCCAACTACAGCTCTGAAACTTGCTTCTCAATGAACAAGTGAGTGTGTGTCTAAATGAGGTGCTAGCCTCCTTATTTATACAACTTTGACACGTGTGGACAGAGGTGTCTCTTCACTGGCAGGGCCGACTTCTTCTTCTGGGTGGTTATAACCACCTTTAATATATTCTGGGGCCTCTTTAATATATTCTAGGGCCGACTTCTTATTTTTCCTATTACAATTATGTTTTGACCAATTTGCAAAAGGGGATTTGGTCTTTTATAATATGCGACATGATCAATCCACAATAGGGGATTGATCTAATGAATAATACAACAATAATAATTAGAATACACTTTACAGTTACATTATTTCAACACATATCACCATGTACTTCAAGTATGTATCTCATCCATGTACCCAATCATATACCTATACCATATACCAATAACATACACCAAGATAACCAACAAAATACCTCTAGCAATGCACCACACTCTCCATAAATCAAATACCATAAATCCTAACATCAACCATGTGCCACAACCTCACTGTTATACAACCTCTACCTGTACCAATAACTTCAACAACATACCTCAACCAAAATCCCTCAAACATGAACCAATACTAAACTTTAGTAGATCTACCTCGGATAATCTCTACAACAAGTCCTAAACTTCCAATAGGGCATCCAACAGATTTACAAGGAAAACCCTCAACCAGATTCATAGATTCAACACTACACATATGAAAACCATACCTTTTTCTTCTTGTAGCATTCTACTACCACGGTTTTGTTGCCGCAATTATGATGTCATGAATATGTTGCCGTGATTTTTTTGCCATGATTTTTCTGTCACAATTTTTCTGCTGCACTTTTTCTGCCCTGATTTTTCTACCGCGATTTTTTAGCCACACTTTTTCTGCCACATTTTTTCTCAATCAATAATACCTGCCCAAATAACCTTTCACAAAATAGATATTCAATGATATTTAATAGGTGATAATGGGAGAGCCTTTCTCTCTTATTCATACTTCCATGTATCTTCCTCAATGAGTTACCTTCTAACCAACTTAACCCACTTTCCTTCTTTTAGGGATAACCCACTTCTAACCACTTGTCCACTTAACTTAACCACTTTGTCCACTTAACTTAACCACTTTACACAAATAGTAATTTCTCCACTCCTAGTTGCAACCAACTTTATTATTTAATTAATTTATTTTGCAGCCACTTTGACTTATCCATAAATAGTAAACTCACCACTTCTTGTTGCAACCACTTTATTATTTAAACAATTTCTCTTTGCAACCACTTTGACTACTTTATTATTTAAATAATTTATCTTTACTCACAACTTCTTGTTGCAACTAACTATTTTATAATTATTCAATTCATAACTTCTTTTCCCTTAACTAACTTTTTGTTGCAACCACTTTATTATTTAAATTATTTCTTAGTCAACCACTTTGACTATTCAATATTCTCATCACAACTACTTTACCATAATTACCAAACTCATAACTTCTTATTGCAACTAATTTATTTTTAATTATTTTCTTAATGCAACAATTATACCCATGATTAAATCCTAGTTACCATCAATTTGACTAGTACACTTATTCTAGGAGCTTCTTGAATGATTGACTTATTTGACCTTCTAGGGGCTTCTAGAAAACTCATGAGGGTTCTCCAACTTCATATGGCCATAACTCTCTAACCGTGAGGAGTTATGTGACGTTCCACATATCACCAGAAATGGCATGACATATAATATCCATCTAGAATAGTCTTACCTTTAAATTCACTGATCTTCATATCTCAAACAGACTCAAGTCCCTTATCCATGCCTTTGTGCTACTCGAATTCACCACCGAACTTCTCTAAGGGTTGACATAAATCACTAAAGGTTGACATCAATCTACAATATCACTCTCCAAGGGTTGACATCAATCTACAATATCTCTCTCCAAGGGTTGACATCAATGAAAACTAATAGCCTAGACCAACTTTCCATCAACCTAAGTCAATTGTATGACACCCATTTTATGGGATAGCTAAGGAGATCATGTCTCGAGGCCCTTAGGTTGCATATATGGAGTGCTGAGAGATTAAATGACCAACAATATCCACTTACACATACATGATCCCACTTCGTCACCACTTTTGATCCATTTTTAGCGCATCCACCACACCAGCTAGCTTCTGGAAGGAAAAAGGGTCTTGCTCCATATGGTACAAGTCAAGTATTATGGCAGGTAATCACCCTAATATTTAAAGCATTTGAACATGTTGTATTTGAGCTACTTTTGACTATAGAGTGTTTGCTTGGAAATTATTCCTTTAATCTTGTTTCACCAAGTGGTGAGTGTCATATATTTCCTAGTGGATGGGCAACCTTTGGGAAAGGTTTGTCATTGGGGGTCCCTTGAGGGGTTATTGTACCATTCCAGACCATACTTACCACTTTCCGCTCATTTCACTCCCATCATATTGTCCTCTTCTAGGTATTTTTACTTTAGTGACCCGAGAAGGAAATGTAGCTCTTTCCATGTGAAGAAGGGGCTTAAGGCCCAAAGCGATTGTTGTTGGATAAAAATATTAAATCCTATATATATACCTTCTAGCTTCTTCACCCAAGGATTCCCCGAGAAATCAATGAAATGATTCTCTGTAAGAAAAGGAGGACCTACAAGAATAAATGATTATGAATGCTTAAGGGGTTAGTTGGAGGATATGAGGTCTCATCACGAGCTGACCTATCATGATCATGGGTATATAGTGGTATGAAATTTTCATCATCTAGTAACCAAGCCAGTGTAGTGGATCTCAGTTACATAGCTGAGAGAAAGGGGGTCTCATCACGAGCCAACCTTCTCATTTACAAAAGATATTTTTAAGTGACACTCTCATTATCTGGACACCACGCCAGGACAATGTCCTTCAACGAAGGTGCCACACACCCTCTACAAAGGCACCCATGGATGAGATAATACAAGCCATTGCATGTCATTAAACTCAATGACCTATGAATTCTAAACCTCTTTCACCTCATCATCCATTACATAACCTTGAGAGGCCATCCTTGGGAGCATCTTGTACTTGAGTGCTTTGGTTTATCCAATAAGACTCCTATGAAACCCCTCCCATACTTAAAACTTGGTCAATTGTATAGATTTTTGAGCATTTGTTTAATTTGAAGAGGTAGTTTCGATGCACATGTTTAGGTGCCTTGCTTATTATACATGGTTTACACTTGTCATGATATATTTGACTTGATATCTTTGGAGGGTGTACCTTTTTGTTTTGCAGGAACTTTTTGGTGGACAATTTTTGAGGAGAAATATTGGGCTTCCATGGGGCTTCAAGCCCACAGGTTGGATGCCAAGGGCTTGCATACCAAACAACAGAGACATGACTTTGGAGGCCTAGAATACATCTTGGATGACATGACCTAGCCCTCACATGCCAAACATTTTTCCTAGGAGAGGAAAAACGTCATCTTTTGGAGGATTGAAGACCATCAAGAGAATATTTGGATGAGTGAAAAGTGGCCTTTGGAGGCCTAGCCATGCATCTACCTACCCAATGACTTCTTCAAAGTACCAAAATGTCCTTTAAAGGAGTGATGTCACCTTGATCTAGAGTTTCTTTTGTGTAAAAGTGAATTTTTTAATATTATTTTGTTGCAAGGGGTAAGATAAGGGTTATGGACCCCTTATCTTATGTTTTACCCTTGCTAATGTGGACAAACTATGTGAAATACAAATTGTATAAATATAGATCATGAAATCTCATTTTGAATCATAACTCTTCCATTGTGAAGAGCTATGGACTGAAATTTTCACTACCCTTCAAGTTTTTTGTTCTCTTGTGCTATGGTATGGTGTTTCTTTGGTTGTGGACTTGATGATGATGATGTGCTAGTTCTTGGAGGTGAATTTCTAGCTACTGTGGTGGTTTATCTTGGCATGATATGGTTTATCAAGTTGCTATTGGATTGGTAAGATATTTTTACTTGTTGCTATCATTTGTAATTCAATATCAAGGTTGATTTTTCTAAGGCTAAGTAGGAAGTATAATTGCATACACCCCTACTTTATCTCCACCATAATTTCAAGCATAGAATTATTTGTTTTGCAATGGTTTTCTAAGGAAATATAAGTACACATGCCCCTTAGTTTTAAACCATATCTAGGTTACTTGCCTTGGGGAATAAGAGAATTTATACCCCCAAGGATCTAGTAGCTCTATCTCTTTTATTTTGACCCCATTAACCGATAATCAAAGGCACTGGTCATTGCATTGGTGAAATAAAATGTTGCATTGGTAAACGTGAAAAGTTGTAGTTTTGAAGTTCTCTCACTTGGACATTGTTCCTTGAGACCTAGGATATATTGACTCATTGAGGCATCCTCTTTCACCCACTAAAACTTTCTTCTGTTACAAAACTAACCTACATCCATTAGGGCTGCAGAAATCTAACTCTCTAACCCTAGATAACTCCTAAACTAACCCTAGGAATTGGCTATAACTTTGCCCTAACAAACTACTAACCCTAGCACACATTTTGAGCTAGTTTAAATTGATTTTCATTGGCTGATTTTTATATTATAAGGATTGGTTTGCTACAGACATAAGGCTAATAAATATCACCATAGTAATATTTTTATGATAACCTTGCTTTTATGCTAAAGTCTTTCTCTATTATTGTTGATTTAAACTAGTCTTTACTAGCTTGTCTCTTGCTTATTCAATTGGACTTTTAGCACTTATTTTGCAGCCCTTATTATATTTTATATTCTTATATACATCACTGATTATTTATGCAATAAGTTACAAAAAGATTAATTTTCTTGTCCACCTAACATATTACAAGCATACTTGGTTTTCATTGTGTCTCGGGCAGGTATTATTCTCTCAGCAGGTCACTCAAAGCATTGGCAACCCTAAACCTTTCCCAAGAATCTTTTCCAAGTTCCTTCTACCATTTAGAATTGAAATTTAGCGACATCCATTTGCTCATCTCATTTTCCATCTCAATCCCCCCTAGGGTAACCAGGATTCCCCCCTTGAGGTGACTACCTCACCTCTAAATTAATGGGAACACCTACCTAAGGTGACAATGGTTAATTTCTCTCAAAGTTGTCACCATTTTTGTGGTTTTCTCAGGCTTTTCCCAACCTACAACTTGTGTGATAACATAAAGTATTGTAGCTTCTTATGGATGATATATTTTTGGATCTTTTCCTTTGGAGTTTTCTTCTCATTTGGCTTTTCCTTTTACTTGATAAGCCACTATTTTACTTGATTGTTCTCCTCTTATGATTCTACTTGTAAATGAATTAGTGGATGGGGTGGCTCTTATTACACTGTGAGTTGGAATTGATGAAGTGGTGGGTGGATTGATGGATGGAGAAGTTCTTCCTATTCCACTAGTAAATATACCTCTAGGTTCACTTCATATATTAATGCATTCTATATTATCATGATATGAATTTGGTGAAAGAGAGACTCACTATAGATATACTTATAGTTAATGTGTAATTTCTTACCTCTCGTCTTACCATTTCTCTTTCCCTACATCCATTGGTGTATGCATTTAAATTAATAATAAAAAGTTACTGATTCTTTTTGGCACTTCCCTAGAAATGAGGCCAAAAATGACAGGAAAATTGTATCCTTGATAATTTATGTTTCATTTACAAATCAACTTGAAGTTACTATTTATTTATGAAGTGTTGGGAACAATATAAGAAAGAATAGTCCCTTTATAGTGTCTAATATGTGTATTATGTGTATTGGCCTAGAATGCAATAAGATGTAGCTTGATATATTAGAGGATGCATAATTTGGTGTACCAACAAGCCCAGTAATAGAAAACAAGGTCTATACCACTCCTTACTGATAAAGCAATTGAAAGTAATTTATTTTTTTGTATAGTAAAAGTGCTACTCATATGAGGGAAATGTATAATTCCTTACATGCTCAACATGTAATTCTTCACACACACACACACACACAAAGAACCAAAATTGATGGTCAATTGGGTTTGGCTTGAGTGGTTGGGAGGAATGATTGTTATTCTCCCCACCAAGTTCAATTCCCACAAGTGACATGTTCAGATCATATATTGTTGTAATGGATTCCAACAATATATAAGGGTGTGTTTAATAACTATATTTAACTTAAACAATATAGTTAAATATATTTGTTATACTTAATATTTTTGTAATACGTGAATGCAATATTTTGGATTTACGTAATTAATATAATCCATCAATTTAAATAATACTTAACTTAAACAACATAGTAAAAAATATCAATTATATTTATCCTTATTCTTAAGAAATATATACAATGTTTTAAAAAAATGGCATATATATCATAAAATCTAAATTTTTTAGTACCATACATATTAATCAAAGAATAAATTATGTACATTATTATTTTATAAAATTTAAACAATATTATATTTGTCTTACTTGATGGAGCTTTGTAACAATGCGTTCTACATGCATGCTTTCTTTGAGTACTTATGGATGCATTGATCTCATCTATAACACACTACAAGGAAAAGACCCTCTAGCGGAGGTTTTTGCAGACGCCCTTATTAAAATATCCCAAAAAACTGTTTATAGTGGAGGATACTAGCGGAGGCGAGAAGGCGAGGGTTTTAGTGGATGTTTTTGTACATTACATTTATAAATATATAACACACCAGTGCATTTTATACAACTAATGCATCGGTGCCTACAAAACTAACATATCGTAGTAGGGTTATTTCAAACAAAAAAAATACTCCGGTGCAGTACAAAAATAATGACACACCGGGGCGTACAATTGCTCTAAAAAATTGTGCACCATTGTAGTGTTTATTTTAAAGTTTTTATATATGATGGTGCACTACTTAACAAATTGCACTAGTGTGGATGATTTCTCCCAAACAATGGTGCACCTTGGTAAGGTTTTCAAAAAAATACTTCGGTGCGCTACATAAATAATGACGCACTGATGTGACTAGTTATTTAGTGCACCATAAAAGGGTTAAATTAAAAAATATTACCATCCATATTCCTAATCATGCAGAGATGTCAGCCAAGAGAGAAGCAAAAACAATAGGACTAGAGGGTTGACCTATACAATGTTGTATGATATTGGGAGGTGAGGGAGAGGGATAGGGATTTGTTTCCTAGGTGTTTCTATGATTTTTTTTTTTTCTGCGTTTCAGTTGTAAAGACTTGAGTCTAAAGTATAGGAATTTCAACTATAAAGAATTGAGTCTAAAGTATAGGAATTTCAGTTGTAAAGAATTGAGTCTAAAGTATGGGTGGTCTATCAAAATTCTAATCTATAATCATTTGAAGCATGTTGTAGAATTAAGTATTTGGTGAACTCCCAACTAACGGGTTGTCTAGCAAAATTCTAATCTATATTAGTTGCTAATTCATAATTGTGTGTGATTATGATGAAAATTTGAGTTCTTATGACCATGATATCCACGATGGGAATCTTTCTCCATGGGTACTTACTACCATCTGGATCGCCCTTCCCATATCACCATCATGATCACCAATGATTATAACCTTGTGTGATCTCGCTGTCAATGATCATAACCAACTTGCATGATTGTCAATGATCATAACTTACATGATCTCACCGTCAATGATCATAACTTGCATGATCTTGTCATCAATGATCATAAACTGCGAGGTCTCACTATCAATGATCATAACCTGCATGATCTCACCATCAATGATCATAACCTATGTGATCTCGCCATAAATTTTCATAATCGTGATCTCACCGTCAATGATCATAATCGTCTCTCAAAATCCTAAACTATAATCATTGTCTGTTTATAATATATTTGGAAGTTCACCAAATCCTTGAGTCTACAACATGATCAGTCTAGAAAATTTCTAATCTATATTACTGGAAAATAAAATTTTTGATAAATTTTAAAGAAGAACGGTGTGTATATTTAAAAGACAGTGCACCAGTGAGTCTATAACACACAAATGCACCAAGGCGTTGCATCAATAACCACACCGTGACATGATTAAATAAAACAAATACGCACCATCGTAAGATTATTTCAAAAAATATACTCCGATGTGCTCTGTGGTATTCTGACGCACCGATAAACACACATGCTATTTTGGGACGCACTATGGTAGGGTTATTTAATTATTTTTTATCATTCAATGCGCTTGTTAAACCCAGACACACCGGTGCCGCTAATACTAGAGCGCACCATGACATGGTTAAACAAAAACATTTAGGCACCATTGTAGGATTATTTCAAAAAATATATTCTAGTGCACTCTATAGTATACTGATGCATAGGGGGGAAATGTTGCTCCAAAGGGAGCACCATGTTAGGGTTATTTAAAAAAAAATAACCAGTTCCCTATGTAACACAGGACACAACTATGCATCAAACAATATATACGTTGATGCACTTGATAGTAACCGGATGCACGGTGCACACTGTGTTTGGGTTATTTGTAAAAATATATTATCCGGTGCACCATGTAAATATTGTAGTATTGTTGCATTCCGTCATCAAGTTCACTAGAACAAGTTCTAATAAAAGAAAATTTATTGATCGTAAAATTCATTTTTACCATTTTCAGTGTTGTAGAGCTCAAAAGCACCGGTGCTACTTTTGCCTCTATGAAGTGCCTCGTCGTCGGTGTTTCCCTTGCTTTCCTTCCTTTCATGTGTTGTTATGTGCGTGTCTTTCAATTTTTTCCAAATGATGGGATTTTTTTTTATTTTTTTTACTATGTGCCAACCATGCCTCCCCGATGAAAAAAATTCTAGGCAATATCTTCGTTTCTTTATAACTTAAGTTTTCAGTGGATTAAAATTTAAAATTGAGTTAATTTTTCATTGTTTAATATTTTTTTTTCTGTGTTGTGTGTTCGAGACGTTTGGTTCACACCGTGGTTGATGCCCCTTATAAATTTATAGGGTGCATTGCAAAATAATGTTAAATTATTTGGTGGTGCGTAGGTAAATAGGAATGCATCGGTGCGTTGACACACATGTTGGCACAAGGGAAGACCCAGGGTTCAGCTCCAAGAGCACACCAACAAGACCTAACTACTGGCCCTTTCGGCTACACCTGTGAAGCAGATGAAGTCTCACCCAAAGCATCTATGGGGGGGTTGCAGGACATAGATGTCTACAACCAAGGGAATGAACAAGTGGATCCAACACTAGAACAATACATCATGCATATATCACTTATCAACTTGGATCTACTCTGGACATCTACTTATTATATCTAACATAGTAATGCAATCATAGTATACCAATGACAGAGACAGAATACCAATCACACATAACACAAAATATACGTGGTTCACCCTCTCTCTTTAGGGATACATCCACAGAACTGTGCTTTATAATGTATTAAGATGAAGCATACAGTTCTTGTCTGTGCTCTTATCTAGCAGATCTTCTCTCTTCTCCTCTCTTTATCTCCCCTCCCTATGCACCTAGCTACATGGTTGATCTTTGCACCCAACTGAAGATATTACAATACTAGAAGGCTCTCACACTTAGCACTTCACTCTTACACAACAATAATCTCTCATTACGCCAACAACAACGAATGAAAAAAAACTAGATCTAACCTCCTTCCTTCATGTAGGCTCTTATTTAGACATTAAAATCACTCATCGACATCCTTAGGTCGAAACCTAGGTGTCCAAAACCCTAGATACCAAATCCCTAGGTGTCTGAAACCCTAGGTCAACTTGACCCGTATTTTCAGAGCTTCGTCAGCCTGTCTTTCCTTCCTTCTCATGCAGTGCTCCAAAGCATCTAATGGTGTCCTTTTCTTCTTGTTGAGTTTTCCATGATCCTTCTTTCTTTCTTATCTGTCATCCTCGATATCCTCATCCAACATCTTACTTTGCTTTGTCTTTTCTACTCGTTTTCCCACTTTGCCCCAGTATCATTCACTATGTCTTCCACAGAGTTCACATTCTCCCTTTTATTCCTTGATATTCATGTACTTACATAACCAAGGGCCAACAGGCCCCCAACACTCACCTGTGACTTGTCTTGAGGCACTTCATATCTCATCTTCCTGTTTTACTTCGACTTCAGACTGCGCAGTGCAACCTCTGCTTTATGTTCGATGCCTCATCTCCTTCCTTGTGCAAACTATATTTTCTGTGTCTGGTACCCATTTTCAACTTCACATAGTACCTAGACCCTTTTCCTCTTGCATTTACTGATATCTGTGGGACAATTGGTTGTCATAGTATAATTTCAACTGACTCCCATTCACTAATCCTTCCTTCCATTCTCCCTTCAGCTCCTCCTTCTGTAACATAAGTGACCTCATATGGCCTGAGCCAATGTGTTCTGAACTTCCCAGGATTCTTGATGAAATTACTGTCATATACCAGTACTAGATCACCTTATCTAAAATCCTTCTTCTTGATGTGCCTTTCATGGTAGGCCTTCTCTCTTTGTTTCTGTACTTGCTGATGAAATCCTGCAACAAATCTCTCTTCTTCCAATTCAACCAATTGTGCAAGCCTCTCTTGAACAATGCCAGTATCATCCATATCTGTAAAGGAAACAATTCTTAATCTTGGTACCAATAATTCCATTGGGACAACGACTTCGAGCCCATACACCAACTTGAAAGGAGTGTGCATTGTTAGTTTCTTATAGGTGGTTCTATAGGCCCAAAGTACTATTGGTACTCTTAAATCCCAATCATCCCTGTTCACACTACAAATCTTCGTCAATGATGTCTCCAAGATCTTGTTGAATGATTCAACCATCCTATTTTCTTGAGGATGGTGAGGTGTTCTCTTCTGATGGTGGATTGCAAATTCCTCAGTCAGGGCTTCAACAGTTTTATTTATGAAATGTGTGCCTTGATCACTCATAAGGATATTTGGGCATCCAAACCTGGTTATGATTTCCTCAAATATGAAGCACGCAGCTGTAGTTGCACTATAGTCCTTAACTACTCTTGCTTCATCCCATCTGGTCAAGTATTATGTCGCAGTAATGATGTACCTTGCTCCTGTGTGCTTTCCTGGGGGGTTTATAGGTCCCACAAAATCAATGGCCCATTTTTCAAATGCTTGTAGGGTCAACTATGGTGCTAATGGAATTTCATCTCTTCTGGATAGTTTTCCAACTCTTTGGCATACGTCGCAGGCTCTGGAATAGTCTTTGGCATCTCCGTGTAAGGTAGGCCACCAAAGGCCAGCTCTAAGAATCTTCTACGCAGTTGCTTTACCTGCATAATGTCCTCCTGCGATGCCTTCATGAGATTTGACAAGGATCAATGGTCGCTCTACCTCCATAACACACCTTCTCAATATCTCATCAAGTCCCATATTGTATAGATGTCCAACTATAAGTGAGAAGTATGCAGCGCGCACTACTAGTTGTTTCTTATGAGGAATCGTATACTCACTAGGTGCCATTCCTGTTGACAGGAACTGGATGATTTCTGCGAAGTGGTCATCAATATTTCTAATGGCTAGAAGTTGTCCATCCGACAATGCATCCTCCAAACTGGTTGGCTCTTTGCCATGTTCCAACCTTGACAAGTGGTTAGGGCCTTTGTTCATTCTTCCTGGTTTTACTATGATTTCAAAGTCATATTCCTGAAATAGCAGAAGCCATCTGCATATTATTCCCCCCAACACTGGCTTGTTGACTAGGTATTTTAGGGCAGAGTGATCAATAAACATTTTAAAGTGTCGTCCCAACAAGTAGTGGTGAAATTTCTGTAGTGCATACACCATGGATAACCCTTCTCGCTCAGTAGTGGTGTAGTTGATCTCTACAGTTGATAGCTTCCTGCTAGAAAAATCTAATGGATGATCAATATATCCTTCACTATGTTGTGCTAACACTACTCCTAAGGCAATGGAAGATGCATCCACATGTACATGAAATTCCTTGTTGCAATCTGGAAAGACGAGAATAGGGATAGTAACCATTTTCTATTTTAGTGTGTCGAAGCTCTGTTGGCATTCTACTATCCAACTGAACTAACAATATTTCTTCAAAATATTCTCCATCGGTGCTGTAATCTGGGCATATCCCTTAATGAACTTCCTGTAGTATCATGTGTGTCCCAGCGCATTGCGCAACTGTTTGACTGAAGTTGGAGGGGGTAAATCAACTATAATGGAAATTTTAGATGGATCTACTAGCAATTCCTGCTTGCATACAATATATCCTAAAAACACTCCAAATGGTGAAAATAAGATGCATTTCTTCAGGTTTAAGGCAATTTGAAACTTCCTACATTTATCCAACATTAGCCTTAGACATTCAATATGATTTTTCAATAAACTAAAAATAGTCCAATCATCAAAATATGCTTCTAGAAATTTATGCAAAAAATCCTTGAATGCTTCGACCACCACCCTAGAAAATATGGTTGGGGCATTCTTCAATCCAAATGGCATCACTTTATATTGGTAGGATCCCCATTCTGTTGCAAATGTGGTCTTGTGGCGATCTTCCTTGGAAATCCGGATCTGATGGTATCCTAAAAATCCATCTGTAAAAGAATATACCTCTTGGCCTCCCACATTATCTAACACTTCATTGGTGAATGGCGTAGGGAAGGGGTCATGCAAACAAGCATCATTTAGCTTCCTGAGATCTACACAGATCTTGATCTCTCCTGTCTTTTTGTCTTGCACCACTATAGGGCTAATCCATTCTGACTCTTCAACAGGTTCTATAATCATTGCTTCCAGCATTCTGTCGAGATCAATCTTCACTTTGTCCTTATATTTAGGGTTCAATCTGTAGGGTCTCTGTTTGACTGGTCTTGCATCTAGTTTTAGAGGGATCCTCATCTCTCCCATAGGCCCTTTAATGCCTTTCATATTAGTGAAATTGGTTGGAAACAAATCTTGATACTCGTGCAGTAGTTTTGTAATCTTGTCAATGGTAGCAACATCCCAATAGTCTCAAACATTAGCAAGCTTCGGGGTCTGTTATGTTCTAATATTGACCTTCTTAATCTTGATTGGATATCCAATGAATGGTAAATTGACTCCTAGTCCTTCCACATCTCTCTAGCCTTCTGTTTCTATGATGTTCACCTTCCTCAGATCATCGTCTTCATCAACATTGATGTTGTAACAACCTTGCTATTTCTGGAGAGGCGCAGTCCATTCATCCTCTTCTTTTTATAAAGGAAGGCTAGATGCCTCCTAGAATACTTTCTGTCTCACAATCTATAATGCTTGATATACTGAAGGGTATTGAATTTCAAATAAGAAGGTGGTTATAAAATTATGAGTCATACCTTTCCAATCTATAGTGATGAGGCGCAGCTCTGCTTGAAGGTACCAGTTGATAGGTGTCATGTCCAGTGTGTTGATGAATTTTTGTGCCCATTGTTCTTGAGGAACATTTCTCCAGGCTTTCTCTCAACTTCACACATGGTCCTTTGGGCAGCTTCAACCTGTGTACCGAACTTCACCACCTTCCACTTGTGCTGAGAATCGTGTTGTCATCAAGGTACGACATTGTACCCAGTCTTCAATGTTGTTTTTGTGTGTCCCCCACCATATTGATGGGGTTTCTTTTAAGGCCTCATCCATAGACAAAAATCTTTGTGGTATTGGTACACTTTCCTCAAAGTCCAAAAAGAAGGTTTCTAAAGGATTTAGACCATCAAAGGTGGGTAAGTTACTTACTTTTGTGCCGATCCAAGGAACTTCTCTGGTTAATCTAGAACATCTTCTTGTAGATACTTCATACATATTATTCTTCCAGTTCTCTAGTGCTTCTTCTAAGTATGATGAACATGCGTTGTCACTTTGCCAACTTAAGTTTCCATCGGCCGTAGGATTAATGTAATCCTGCTATCTGGCTGTTAATTTGTATATGTTTTCCAGTTCATATGCATGGTCTTGTTCTCTGATAGGTTTTGTGTATCGTTGACCTGCATTTGGATCTAAAGGTGAAATGACCCTAAGGCCATCTCTTTCAAAAGTAATATGTCTTTTCTTTAAATCAACCATAGTGGAGTTATTGAAAGCCCAATCAATTCCTAACAACGTAGGGTAAGGAAAGTTGTCATCAACTATCTCAATTACCTCAAAATCTACAAATGTTCTTACTCCGTCGATGTCCACAGGGACATGTTCCAATCATCCAAAGGGGCTGATAGCTTGCTGATTAGCCATCCTGAGCCTAATAGGGGAATAGATCAACTTCATTTTTCCCATCAATGCCCAAGTTTGCTTCGTCATGACATTGACCTTCGACCCTAAGTTGAGGACCTCATAGTCTATATGATATTCACCTATTTGAGCATTCAAATGTAATTCCTTGTTTGTACTTATCTTCTTAGAGATCTAGTGTACTGCCCTGTTTAGTAAGGGGTCTATCTTTCCTAGTTCATACTGTTTGATTAAACTTTGTATCTCTTGTACAATGCTTTCATATTGAATCAACTTAATACAAGTATATAAAAATTCCATGAGATTGCTTACCTATTTTCCTTCTCTTGGTGAAGCAGGCTGATCGAATGCCTGAGGCATTCCATATTCTCTTACTTCTGGCTGTATATTTGATGAAGAGCCTTGATCTACTTTGAACTCTTTTCTTGCCTCCTCAAATATTTGTCTTTCTTTCTTTGCATCAAAGGTTTGGGTCTTCTCTACAAATTTCTTGATTCCTGATTCTTCTGTAGTCTTTCCTTGGATCAGTCTGTCTTCTCTTGTAACAATGCCTCCTTTAGTGATAAAACTGACTTTGGGATATTCCTTGCAAGATTCAACATATATTAATTTCACTTGCGGGTTTCGTTGAGGTCCTCATCTTTCCTGAAGCTTAGCTAGCAGCATAGGACAATCTTCTATAACATGTTCAAACGAGCTACAGTAGTTGCAAGTAGTACAAGGGTTCTGGAAATCCCTTGCGAGGTGTCCTGGTTGTGCACAATTATAAAAAATTATCTATCCTCGACCTCAACCCATTCCTCCTCCTTGGCCTCTTCCCATAAATCCACCATGAGGATTGAAGTTTCCTCTTCCAGGGGAGTTATACTGTGTAGTGTTTCCTTCTTGTTCTACTTCTCCTTGAATCTTGTATATGTCTCTCGACCTTTCATGCATGAGATCGTATGACCTACAATCTCTATCATCATGCCCCATGGACTTACAAAATGTGCAATACAAATTTGTGGGTGTTTGAACATACTTTTGCATGTAATAGCACTCACCCGGGCGATGTCTATTTCTGCATACCTTGCACCAAGGTAAGGTGAATTGCTTCAGAGGGTTTGGAGCTCTAGAATCCAAGTATTCATTGAATATGGGACATTGTTCCTTGTCATGGTCTTCTGATCTACACCTGACACACTATATGTATTCTCTCTTATCTTTTCCCTTGTATTTCTTCATATCTTCGACCTGCAAAGACAAACTAGTTAGCTGACTCAAGAACTGACTCATACCTGAGTTGGATTCTCCCATAAGGGCTGATTCTAGTTTCATGGTGATCTCCAACGCCTCAGACTATAAAGAAATATTCTATTGCATTAGAGGAAATATGATGTGTGGTAAGAGGGAAGCAATGAACCATTCTTTGTTCTGCTCATCTGGGATCTAAAAAGTCAATCGACCTATTAAGGTTTTGAATCTCTAATCGAATTCCCAAACTAGTTTGGCTACCTTTTTCTTGATCTCTTTCAGATCTGTAATACAATGTGACTCTGACTTGGGTTTCTTGAACTCTACAATCAACACATTCTTAATCTAATTCAGTGGCTTAGGTTGTGCAAGTCCTTTGACAAACTTCATGTACTAGCTCAATGCGCGATCCATTAGAGTGGTACTAAACTGGGTTCTTTTGACAGCTTCGTCAGTGACATTTTTAATATTCCATATGGCTTCAGATAATAACTAGTGTTGATCAGGATCTTCATATCCATCTTCCGTAAAAATAGGAAGCCTCATCTCATCTACCATAGATCTTCCTAGGGTTCATGAATGAGTATGTGGTGGACTAATAGTGACAGTTCTATGAATACTTTGGTAGCTGGGATTACTCTGATTAGTTAATACTACTGAATCAACAGGAGGGATAATAGTACTTACTTCAACAGTCTGCGCAGTTTCTAAAGTTTTAGGTTCTTTTTTGTGAAGCTCTTCAAATTTTACTTCTTCTACCCTAGCGGGTTCTGAATTCTCTTAGTCCGTCAGATATGCCTCTTATCCACTATAGAAACCCTTGTCCTCGTAGTTCTGCTTGAACAGGTTCGCAAGGTGAACTTCTCTGAACACTTTCCCACTACACGTATGTCCAACTTCTGTGTCCCTATCGCTGTCCAAATTCTTGAACATTAGCTTTTCTAGATCCGACCAACCTACTGTATCTTCAATATGTTATTTTCATGCAATAACATCTTGAGTTTCAACTTCAGGAATTGTAAAAATTTCCCTCTGGGTCACTTGAAGAAATATTTCTCGGCTTGGCTAAATGACTCTACTCTATCAACAGCAAAATCGGTGATGTACCCTCCAATGGTGCTATCAAACCAGTGATCTACTGCTTGTGATACTACATTATTAGCTCTCTTGAACTTCTTGATCAACTTAGATGTCCAAACCACAGAAGGTCTAGATTGGATCTCAAACTGGGTATCTGCTAACCTAGCTAACCACTCGTATATCTCCTGATGGATTCCCCCAAAGAAAATCTCGTGTATATCAATAAAGATATATTTCTCCAACCAATCCTCTGTACTAAAATTAGGGCTCATAGTTTGGGCTTCAACGAAGTTCTTTTCTTGATCCTCTATCCAATTTTGAGTCTTTGTCTTTGATGGAAACCACCTTGACATTCCCTCAAGAAGATTCCCGTCCTAGCAACATAACCATTTGTTGGCATAGGGGCAGACCCATGGTTCAGCTCCAAGAGCGCACCAACAAGCCCTAATTACTGGCCCTTTCGACTACACTTGTGAAGCAGATGCAGTCTCACCTGAAGCAGCTATGGGGGGGTTGCAGGAAAGATATGTATACAACCAAGGGAACAAACAAGTGGATCCAACACTAGAACAATACATCATGCATATATCACTTATCAGCTTGGATATACTCTGCACATCTACTTATCAGATCTAACATAGTAATGCAATCACAGTATATCAATGACAGAGACAAAATACCAATCACACACAACACAAAATATATGTGGTTCACCCTCTCTCTCTAGGGCTACATCCACATAACTGTGCTTTATAATGTATTAATATGAAGAATACAATTCTTGTTTGCACTCTTAGGTAGAAGATCTTCTCTCTTTCTATCCCCTCCCTGTGCACCTAGTTGCAGGGTTGATCTTCGCACCCAGCTGAAGATCTTACAATACCAAAAGGCTCTCACACTTAGCACTTCTCTCTTACACAACAATAATCTCTCATTACATACAAACAACAACGAATGAACAACAACTAGATCAAATCTCCTTCCTTCATGTAGGTTCTTATTTATACATTACAATCACTCACTGACATCCTTAGGTCGAAACCTAGGTGTCCAAAACCCTAGATACCAAAACCCTAGGTGCCTAAAATCCTAGGTCAACTTGATCCGTATTTTCAGAGCTTCCCCAGCCTGTCTTTCCTTCCTTCTCATGTGGTGCTCCAAAGAATCTAATGGTGGCTTTTTCTTCTTGTTGAGTTGTCCACGATCCTTCTTTCTTGCTTATCTGTCATCCCCGATATCCTCGTCCAACGACTTACATCGCTCTATCTTTTATACTCTTTTGACCACTTCGCCCCAGTATCAGTCACTGTGTCTTCCTCGAAGTTCACATTCTCCCTTTTCTTCCTTGATCTTTGTGTATTTCCATAACCAAGGGACAAAAACACCATGTAAAATTATTTAGCTATTCAACGACACGTCTCGGTACCTCTAATGCACTGGTCCGTTATGGTACGTGACATAGTGTGCAAATCAACTATATTATTTTTCATGGTGTGTTAGTAAGCGTGCACATCGGTGCATTCATTTTTACAAACACACTGTTTTAAAAAAAACAGAATTTTGTTGTGGTGCAGTGTGTAAATTCTCTGTGTGCACTGTTAGCAATGCCCAAATTAATTAGATACAAAATTGAAAAGTTCCGTACTCATCAATTTTAAAAAATTGGTGGGGCGGTACGTCGTCATTGTCAAAACTCATAGGTGCATTTAAGGAATGTGTACACACCGCCTTAAATAATTAAAAAAAAAATGTTTTATGGTGTGATAGGATTTTAATTTGTTTTTATTTTAAGCAGTGTGTAGGTTAGTTGTAATGCACTGGTAGGGTGGTGTGTCAATGTTAAAAAATTGGTGGCCGGTGCATCTCCATTACTTAAACACATCGGGGCATATAAGGAACGTATACGCACCACTTTAACTAATTAAAAAAAAATGTTTTACGGTGCGTAAAGATTTTAATTTGTTTTTATTTTAAGCAATGCATAGGATACTGTAACACACTGGGGCATGGGTTTACCTAACCACATCGATGTGGTAGGTTTATACAACACACCACATAAAATAATATAAGTTTTTTTATTTGGTGCATTAGTTTTTACTTGCACACCGTAGGCAACGCTCACAATTTATAAAAGCACCGTGGGCGGTGCTTGACTGTTTTTCAGGCATACCAATTATGACATTTCCTTATTTTTTGAAGGAAGTTATTTTTCCATATTTATAAAAAAATTCTCATTTAGTAGATTTTTTTTGTGTTTTATGTATGAGTGAGGTTGATGTATTTTATATGTTCATCATGCAGAGACGTGAGTGGAGAGAGAAACAATAAAAATAGAAGCAGATGGTGGACCTGTACAATGTTGTATGGGAATGTGAGGCGAGGGAGAGGGAGAGGGATTTATACCCTCACCCTATTACTACAACCACTCATGTTATCTTGATGAATGTGGGCCTCCTTAAGTAATATGATGAGGCAACATCCCTTAAGGGGAACTCCAGGTTGTTGGTGCATTAGATTCGTCGATGGGATGTCCATTGACAAGCTTTCCACGTGGGTCTGGATCAGTGGTACCATCCCAATGAGGAGGATATTTACTTTATCACTAGGCTATCCAGGAGAGGGGACAATTTTCCCCAGTTCCTATATGTCCCAATAGGTGTTGCAACTGAGAGTAAACTCATGTAATCTCAATGATATATTGGGGTTGATGTACTATCCCCAACTAATTTTCAGGTGTTTAATGGACAACTGTGGATCACCTCTTTCGATGCAGAGGAGGTTAGGTGCCTCTTACTATTAGTGACCACCATAACACAATTTACCAATGATGGGAAGAGCATTAGTTGAACTCTTTTGTATTATGTTGATTCATTTGTAAAAAGTCCATGATGTATCAGATGGTCTACCATTTTTTTTCACAGTTTTGTATAATGCTAGACATATGTCATGCTATGATAGGTGGGAGGTCAAACTTCCGTTTTTCCTTAGAGTTATTTTCCTTATTTTTAAGAGGTTTCTGGAGATGAGGCCAACTTTTTTCTGTCATCCTTATAGGACGAGGACTCATGTGTGGATGCACATGTGGGGGAAGATGATGCCCAAGAGGGGCCAATCAGAGTTTCCAGCTAGGATTTCCCCATATGCACCGAGGCTACTAGGCAGTGAGACGAATCACATGTTCATCATGGTGTCATGTCCTTACACAGGTTTGGATTAGTGAGGATGTCTGAACATCCTCTTCACACCAGATGAGCCACCGGATGATAGAGGTAATATTAGTTGTTTTGTTTAAATTAACATAGTTTCATTTTATTGTCTTACTTAATTAGAATAAAATTAATTCTAACACGTTCTTTAACTTGTTTTATTAAAAATTTTAATGAGACTCTGTAATTGTTGTTGTGTACTACATCGTTTGCAGATATTAGCACTTTTATTGGGGACGTGAATCCTCCCCCAATAGATGAAACTGAGGATATGATGTATGAGGTCACAACGGGTCAGGGTCCTCGGGTGCATATACCCAGCGACATGCATTGTAGGCTAGATACACGATTCAGGTTGGAGTTGGGAGACAAAATCTGTGCAATTTTGACTGAGGTGGGAGTCTTCCCTGTGCTGATGCAAGACATCATGGTAGATCCTATGTTCTTAGATATTTGGAGGGAGTTTCCATGTGATTTTATTCCTCTTATGCATAATATCGTCGGAGCTACCATGATACTAGCAACGAGGATGGCTCTCAATGACAGACACAACTTACCTTCTAGTACAAATCGTTCGTCCAGTACCCCATCGATTGATGAGTGTGGCCTTGATCCCTCTCCACATCCTCCTCCTCTTCTTTCACCTCACCAGATCATGAGAAGGTAGCACACATTCCTCCTCCTTGTATTTCACCTCACCTAGATGAGCATGCATGACCTATTCCTCATCCTCCTCTTTCACCTCACCTAGATGAGTAGGCATGGCCCAATCCTCCACCGCTTATTTCTGGTCATATATTTGACCAACCACTTCCTCCTAACCATCCATCATCTTCTACTACAGACCAAGCCTCCACTACTGTTATAGATATGCATNATGTTGATGTTGATGTGTATGTTGTTAGGTTATGTTATATATGTTTGTTAAATGTGCTTGATAAATGTGTATGTTATAACAATGTTAATTAGATGTGCATTTTTCCCGTTGATCATGATTATGTACTTAATTAATTTATATGTTAATGTTGATGTGTACATTTTTAGGTCATGTTAGGTATGTCTGTTAAATATGCTTGATAGATGTTTATGTTAAATTATGCTTGTTATATGTGTGTGATGATGATGTTATAAAATGCTTGTGTTTTATTAGATGTGATTACAATGATGATGCCCTGTAAGATTATTAGATTTGTGTGCTATCTAATTAATGGCGTTTATATGTGGTGCTAAAGGTATACATAATTAATTAGATGATGTTAGTGAATTTAAATCTGTATTTTAGATGATGTTTATGTTTGTTAGATGGTTATCATCATAATGTTTATTTTTATTAAATGATATTTATTATAGATTATGCATTCATGAACTTATATCAAAATTTTGTATATGAAACATACGGACTTAATTTAAATAAAAATGAAAATATATTTTTATAAATTACAAAGTTCAATATGGTTGAAACTATAATTGTACAATTATCATAAACACTTTTCTATTGCATAGATAGTTATTATATATTCATTCTAACTAAATTCTTTTTCAAAAAACAAATTACATATGAATAAATGTTATTTTCCATTGTACTAATTACTCTTTTTGAATAGACTTTTCTACACTAAAAATTGTTATTATAAAAAGTTATGATCTCCCATGATAAGCATTCTATTGGTCCTAAAATTTTATGGATGCAAATTAATTTTCATATTGTTATTTTTTTTCATTATTTAGTAAGTTGATTGTTATACAATTTTAAATTACTTCGTTAATTGTGGTTTTACTCAACATCGGGGGCATACTTTTATAAATATTTCCAAAAGCAATGATAAAAGTATGTAAACTAACAAACACTTTAGTTCAAAACCAAATTATCACAAAATCATGTTAGAAATTTAATTTTTAAATTATAAACCGTATTATTTGTTAATTTTTTTTTTTTTTTAAATCTACAATATACATGAACATAAACTCAATTTTTGAATCATCATGTTAACATATCATCAAAAAGGTTGTACTATTAAACATGCATATCAACCATATTATTACTTCTAATATGAACATAGATTATTACGATAAATAATAAACTATGTAAATTAAAATATTACCATTCAATATCTAAACATGTTGCCAACTATAAAAATATTATATGTAGTTGCATAGATATAAAATTAAAAAAATTAATTAAATAATTCATGCATGGTTTAAAATATTCACAACTCAAATCCTCAAGCAAGTAAATACAATGAAAATCTTAAAATTATTTCCCTAAGAGATATAAGGATCAAAGTCATATCACTAACAAAAATGCTTTATACAAGTTCTTGAGTGTGTCTAAGGGTAACATGATTGTAAATAAATGGATAAATGTCACCTTCTATACACATCAAAATTCTAAGTACACCATTGTTATTGTTAGTCCCTAAAGTTGCACTTGACTGTGTGAGGGAAAGCTAGGGCATCATCAAGTTATTGCAATTGTTTTATGGATAAATATTTAAATTGGTTTTTAATTGGTCTGAAGGTTGGGCAATGATAATGCATGATATCAATTCACAAAGGAAAAAACAAATCCATATCTCACTAACTTAGTAAATGGTAGTCAATTTAGTAATCAGATGGAAAAAGAATATGAAATATAAAGAAGTATGTAAGTTTTCAATTTGTCCACTCACATATGAAACTCTTTAATCCCAAATATCATTCAAGAGAAAATAGACAAGTACTTCAAAACAATTCTCATTATGAACAAGAAAAAAACAATTTTTCCACTGACTTACTCACAAACATAAAATAATCAAATGCTTAGCACAAGATAATACATGCATTCAAGTAAGAAAAAGATAGAAATATAGACAAGAATATAAATCTGACCATCAAAAAGCGTTTTCCATTCAGTATCAAGATGAAATAGTTCTTTTCTTTACAATGTCTTATCAAAACTGGCTAATGGTTCCCAACCAATCAACCCTTCTTCTTGTCTATCAAATCTTCTTTTAAACATTCAATTAATTTCCAGAGATCCTACTTTCAAGATTACAGTTAAGATAGGATCCTATTTCGTAGCTAATATTTAGGAGATACATCCTTGATGCATATACTGAGAGCCCCTTAATCTTGTCTTTTAGATAAAGGAAAAAAATAGACTAGTTCATAAAGTAATGAGATAATTAAATCTCATATGATATAAAATGGATCTGAAGCTGAGTTGGTCCTCCCAAATGGCTTAGAAAATAAGGCTTTAGTTATGTTGAACAAGCTCTTTACATATTCAAAAGTTTCTTGTCACTTATGCAGATCATAACAATTTGTTCAAAACCTTAGTATAGGTAGCTTTGAATCAGCAATAGGTCAAAAAACTGTAAGATATCTGAAGTGTAAAGCCTTCACTGTATGATAATAACAAAACCTATGGTCTTAATTTGTTTTAGTTTAGTCTTTAAAACCACATTGTACCAATACGATCTGACATTTTCTTCTCTTACCTCTTTGAGCAAAACTTGTTGATCTTTCTTTTTCTTTTTTACCTTATGCAACTTTTCTTGTTGTTTGGAATTCCACAGTTCTAACATGTGTTTTTATTGCTTCAGATGTTTGATGGTAGCTTTTAATTTTTTTACCCTGTCATATTCATCTCTTGTCTCCATTCTGAATTCAGGATGTTCTTTAACTGGTGCAGGTTAGATCAAGTCAATAGAGAATATAGGCTTTCACCTTTGGAATCATGTTTCTAATCTTTATAAGAAGAACTGCCAGTAATATCCCCTGCTTCAGCATTATCTAACACTTTAGTCCCCTATAAATCTTGCAACTCTGTCTCTAACAAATAATCAACTTATGATTGGGTCTCAACCTCAAATGGATCATCTTCAAGATATGTTGAATAACCTTATTTTAGAGATGATTTGGGTAAGGTTTCAGTCTTTATCACTATATTTTTAGGGGCTATGGTAAAGTGTTTCATAGGATAATCTGCTACCTGTTTCCCCCTCCTTCTTCAACCAACTCTGTGAGATACCTTGACTCCAGTTCAGATCTTGGTGTTCTGGGAGAAAAAAATTGTTGACAAATTACATGGGCATCTCTTATTTCTTCCACCACCTTTCTCCATACACAGATAGTTTGCATGCTTAACCTATTGAATTCTCTATTACATGAATTATAACCTTTCCCACCATAGTTGAAAATCCATCAAAATTTTGAGAAAACATTAAAGAAACTTGTTCTTGATAACCCTGTAACATTGAGAAAAAATTAAACCATCCTACTCTTTTAAACCTTTCTGAAATACCTGGGTAAACTTCAATAAAATCAACACCCTCTGGTTCTAGTTAGGAAATCAACCCTCTCTTCTTAGGTTCCATAATGCATCTTACTGACTTTCAGATTGTGTCTAGGGTTTCTGTTAGCAAAATTAGAAAGCTTCTGAAAATGTTGTGGACGATGTTATCAACCTGCAATGTTATAATGAAATAATTCGGGTGTGATCTATCAACAATTAAATCATGAAACTAACAACCATGCGATATGATTGAGAAAAAAATGAGTACAATCCCGATCTCTTCAAGTGAGTATAATACCAAGGACACGATTAGATTTTAATCATCAATCATGCTGGCATTTAGGATAATATCTAGGGTGTTTTTTGATATGATTTTGTGAAGCAACACATTCAAATTCATGATTATTCTTAGTGATACAAGGATAACACTATTCTTGCAGTGCCCTTTTCCTTAAGCCAAAATTCAAATTTAAAAAAAGGGAAAAGGAGTTGTAATTGATGGAGAGACTCTAAACTATCCAATTCTTATTTAATAAAACTGAAACATGGTAACTAACACTCAAAACACACAATTCAATCTCAATTTAACACTATATAAGCATAGAAATGAAAGTGAAAAAATAATGTTAGAGCTAGATAGGGTATGGAAGAGAAAAACTCAAAATTCATTAGCAAAGCTAGAGACTAACACAGGCTCTTTCTGGGGATAATGTTTCATAATGAGACTTTAAGAACCTGCTGACCAATGCCTTTACCTCCTTCATCACCATAAAAATGTTTATGTAATTTATTTCCTTGCCCTGCCATCCTTAAAAAATAAAAAACCACAAAGTTGCAAAGAAATATTTCCATTGGGTTTATGGAGTCTTATTTCAAAACCATCAACTAATCACACCAAAAAAAAAAAAAACATAATGTACAAATTGAAAATCCTTTGGATGGTTTAAAAAAAGTAATGTTTTAGAAACCACCCATTCACTGGGCCTCCCAATATTTCATTGTCATTCAAATTGTGTAAGAGGAAAGTACTGTTATCCATAACTTTAGAAATACTGAAAGGAACATACCATAACTTTAGAAATACTCTGTTTTTTCGGTAATTTCTTGGATAACCTCACCATATTTGGTTTTGAATCAGAACTGATATCACAATCTACCACTTCAACCTCCTCTGTTTGAATAACAAACTTTTTAGAGACATCATTATGGTCAAATAATATCTCAAGGGGGACCAGGCCCTTTGGAAAATGATTGGTTTTCAACTCAGTAATTTTATGACCAACAATGTTGTTCTGAAACATATTAGCATAATGAACTAATTCATCATCATTTTGATTTTATTGATCTATGGAAATAGCAGAAAAGTCATCAATAGTTTCTAAAAATATTTTAATCTCCTGGTCATATTTAAAAACCTGCAATCTTTTTATATTATCTGGTATAGAAGGTCTGTGTCTTACTTCAACTTCAAATCTTAAATTGGAAAGTATTGGAGTTTTGAAATTACTAGCTGCCAAAGCTAGAGAATATGCTTGTTGATTCGAACTTCTCCATATGAAAGTAATGTTGAAATCCAGAAAGAAATTCTCAACAAAATCCCACACTTCATTTCTGTATTGCTTCAACCTTTGTTGTTTGGCCTGGTAGATATTCTTGAGTTGATGGATGATTAATTCTGAATCCCCAAAGACTGAAATTTTATCAATGCCCATATCCTTAACATCTTTCAAACCCAACAAAAGAGCCTCATATTCACTAATATTGTTTGTTGTATCAAACTCCGATTTGTATGATAGAGGAATGCCTTCTTTGGAAGGAGAAATGAAAACAATCTCAACCCCAAAACCTTCTTTAGAACAAGAACTATCAAAGTACATCTTCCATACCCTATTTTCAACATTTTCTTCTTATGCAGGTGTAACCTTCTTCATTGATGCTTCAGTTGTTTTATCGCTGATGTGAAAAATGGAAGAACCAAGTTCATCTTCGAAAACATATATAGGATGATTACTGGGGTTTTCATGATCACTCACTAGGTAGGCTACCCTCACTTCCCTATACAATCTTCGATGCTCTCCACTAAACATAGGTATGGTAGCATAATTGATGTCCATTTGTAGTGTACCTGACGTAACCTGCCCTCACTGGCGCGGTCGCTCCACCAGGACCTCCTCTCACGTAGGCCCGAAGGGTCCAAGCCCTTCCTATTCCCCTCGGGAATGATGTACCCACAGATACACTTCCGCACGATTCTCCCTTCGGGACTCGGGAGATAGGACCTCGCGGTATCGCGAGTCTCACAGCCTCGTTCCTTTACCTCTTCAAACCCCGATCCCTGATCTCCAATAGTCAACGGTCAACGTTCGGGTGTCGGACTTTCCTCTATCGGGATATCGGAGGATGAAGGGCAGTGAGATACTTACCCTTCGAAACCCCGAACACCGATATTCCGAGATGCTTCCACGTGTCTCCCCCTGACTTCCGGGTCCCGCACTGCCATGTCACACTGGGACTTCGCGGCTCGCGGGTCTGCGACTCCAAGTCTCCTGCTGCTGGAAACCCCGAATGCCGAAACCCCGAGACTTACGGATCTGTGCCACCTGTCCGTGCTCAAATCGACGGCCCCTATCGTATCGGGAAATCGCCCTTCGCGATTTCAACGTGCATGTGACTCTTGAACTCACCAACCCCGATTCTCCGATATGCGATGGCCAATGGTTCTTTCGCTGCCTGAGGGTTAACCCCCTCGCCTCTTCTCCCAGATCCAACGATCCTCGGGACTTCG
>SNQJ01S0043063.1:129907-152001 GCA_010110895.2 Picea sitchensis | reverse complement strand
AAACGCCGGAATTATCACTCGGGAATGGAGTCGGGAATTATGTCAATATGTCATGGCATGCATGTGACATAAACCAAGTAGTTGGTACAGATCCACCGGGGCCGGAATACATGCCGGAGTTAGGACACTCGGGAGGGAAGATTTCTCCCGAGTTAGCCTACTCCTTTAGACATTGCTATACTCATAGGTTGCCTCGTTATATGTGCAAAATAATGAAAATTTTTTGTGCTCACTTCTTATGTGATTTGCACATTTATGTTTGTAGCCCAAACAAACTACGTACCATTGCTATGTTATAACCATTATTTGGTAAAATGGAAGTTTTGTTTCTATTTTTTTTATGAGCATTTTTTTTTATTGGGTTTGTTTCAAAAACTAGTTAGAAATTTAGATAAATAATTGGAATGATAGATTTCAGTAATATATATTCGAGTGTTATGGGGTTTTTGAGGGAACTAAATGGATTTATGCATTAAGAAACACGATTTGACCATTGTAAAGCCATGTTTTTTCCAACAATCTCATTGCCGAATTTCGATGATAATAATCGAAAAAAGTAAAAAAGGTAAGTTTAGACAATGCCTTTATAAATATGCATGAATCAAGTTTCACAACATTATGAAAGATCGTAAGCTTGTGACATAAGAAGCTTAAAAAGTAACAAGTTATTGTCCTTTATGTTGATTTTTTTTTATTATGTGAATCGATGAAATTTTAGGACTTTGGAAGCATGTGTATTATTTTGATAGTTTATATGATAATTAATATATTATAAACCGGTGAGCATAACTCTTTTTTTTTTTTAACTGTAACGGGTATGGATTTTTTTTAAGATTGGAGGGGTCTTTGCCTAAGTGGCCCCATTTACAAAGAAAACAGCCAGCAAGTTCAGCTTATGAGTTATAGCCTTTTCAAGGAATTTGATAGGAGTTATCGTCATTGATAAATATCTGCCCTTTCGTGAGAGGGCATCCTTTGTTTGCCAATTGATCCGCTTCGCCATTCAGGTTTCTAAGTATATGGTAGATCTTGTAGGAGGTGAAATCTTGCAGGACTCTTTTCAATCTACCCAGAATTTTATTGAGACCAGCATTGTTGAAGAGTTCCTCCGTGTTTAATTTCTTTATAAGAATCTCTGAATCTCCAAATACTTGGAGGTCTTTATCTCCCTTTTCTCTTGCTATTTGACAAGCTTTGAGGAGGCTGAGAATCTCTGCCTGGTTGTTGGTCTTCTGGCCTAGACCCCAGTAGAAGCAATCTCTTAAGATCCCATCCGCAGAGTAGATGACCCCTCCAGTACCAGAGTTTCCGGGATTTCCCTTGGAGGCCCCGTCAAAGAAAATTGTGGTAAGATTTTTGGATCTCCACCAGTTTAAGAAACCATCCTCAGGTTCTCTTATTCTCCACTCCGGATTTGTTGTCTGAGGAATGAGGAGAAGCGTGTGAGGAGATGGCTCAATCGGGTTGAGCCATCTCCTTTCTTCAGGACGGAGAAGAGGATCTTCATTGAAGTATTGTTGCTGGGCTGCTTCCAAGAGGAATGCTTTAGCTTTGACTGCAACCTGAAGAGGGGAGTGTCTATTTCCGTTAAAAATTTGATCGTTGCGGGCCAGCCATATTTGCCAGCAAACGAATTTGGGGACTGTTGTCCAAGTTTTTCGCCAGAAGGACTTGGTGGGGATGCCAAAAGGATAGATATTGTTCCAGGAGGCGAACAATTCTGCTACAGTGCTCTGAGGGAAGGCTGGAATCTGCAGGTCCAAAAGTGAGAGCCTCCATGCTTCCTTGGCGAAATTACAATCCAGAAATAAGTGTTGGACTGTTTCAGGATTGCTTCTACATAGCTCGCATTTATGAGGTCCTGCGATATTCCTGTTCTCTAGATTGTCTCCTATAAGTAGTTTATTATGCACCAATGTCCAGAAAAAGAAATTCACTTTAGGAAGAGCTAGATTGTCCCAGACTAGCTTCCAGAAGGTCGGGGAGTGACTGTTGTCCTTTGTATTCTGAAGTGCTTTGTATCCTGCTGTTGTGGTGTAGATGCCTGACAGTCCCCAAGCCCACCTGTCTCTCATATAGCGGTTTTCAGGAGTGGCGACTTCCAACAATTCGGCAAGGAGGTTTTTTTGAGGCGTTAGCCATTCTGGTATGCCGTTGGGATCCCAACCGGCCCATTCTCCCCGGCCATCCCAAATCGAGAGATCGTACAGTCTATTTTTGCCTGCGCGTGCTAGCCATTCTCTGATGTCGGCTATGTCTTCATTCTCCTCCAGTGGATCATTCCCCATTATTCTGTCCTGCCACATGTGAATTCGCTTGCCATTGCCCAACACTCTGTACAAGGATTTATTGAAAAAGGTGCTACTTTTGCAATAGAGTTTCCATACTTGCGTGCTGTTGGCAGAGGGGTCGAATTGCAGGTTTCTGTAGGATGAATTTCGGGCGTATTTAGACAGTAAAGTGTTGTTGATCGGGTGATTAGGCTCGTGGGCCATTTTCCAGAGTAATTTTCCACCCATCTCCAGATTAACAAGGGCGGGATCTCGAATTTGGAGTCCCCCCTCTGCTATCGACCGTCTAATCAGGTCCCAATTTGCTAAGTGCATCTTTCTTTCCTTTCCTTTCCCGCCTTTCCATAAAAAGTCTCGAATTAATTTAGAGATCTGTTCCATGAAGTTTCTGGGGGCCAGTAAAAAAGTAGATTGGTAGATTGGAAGCACGGCCAGCTGTGACTTGATTAAAATGACTTTTCCTGCTTTGGTTAACCAGTAGCCACCAAAAGTCGCGATCTTTGTTTTGATTTTGCAAATGATATCCGACCATAGCGATCTTCTATTGACTCCATTTGTAATAGGGAGGCCAAGGTATTTAAACCGGTCCCAGCTGGCATGCCCTCTGAATCCCAGGATGTTCGTGATGCTATTGAGTTCTTGTTGGTCTGTGTTCCAACTGTATATTTCACTCTTTCTCTCATTGATAAGAGCACCTGAGACTCTACAGTATCTTTTTAGGACCGTATCAAAGACTTTGGCAATTCTAGGGGATGCACCTCCGAGGAGGAGTGAGTCATCTGCAAAGAGAGCATGGTTCAGGGGAGCGACATCTGGGGAGGATTTTAGGCCAGGGAGAGAGCCAACAGTTCTTTCAGCTAAGAGTTTTCTACTGAGGGTATCTTCCATTAAGATGTACAGGAAGGGGGAGAGGGGACAACCCTGCCTGATGCCTCTTCTGGCTTGGAAAAAATTAGAGGGGCGACCATTGACAAGGGGGGCGATCCAAGGGTTATCGATGCAGGCATTTATAAGCTGAACAAAATGGGGCGAGAAGCCGAAGGAGAGGAGAACCTTGATGAGAAAAGATCGATTGACTCTATCAAACGTGTTTTCCATATCTAATTTAATCAACATACCTTTCTCTTTTCGCTTTTTGCTGGAGTGGATTGTCTCCTGGAATTGAATGACATTGTCGAGAATGTGTCTGCCTTCCACGAAGCCTCCCTGAGGGCTGGAGATTAGCCTTTTGAGCAGAGGCTTGATCCTGTTTGCTAACAATTTGGCCAGAATTTTATAGGATGCATTGCATAGAGATATGGGTCTGAATCTGGTGAATGTTTCTAGATTGGAATCTTTGGGGATTAGTGCTAGATAAGTGGAGTTGATTCCTCCACCGATCTTAGCTTTTCTCATAAATCCCTTTATCATTTTTTGAAGATCTCTTTTGATGATGTTCCAACAGACTTTGTAGAAATGTATCGTGAATCCGTCCGGGCCCGGTGCCTTATCTGATTCCATGGACCAGATAACTTTGATAATTTCCTCCTCTGTTACCTCGCTGATGAGGGCAGCGTTGTCTTCAGGGCTGATTAGGTGAGGAATATTCAAGAGGAATTCTATGATTTCTCCTTCGGAGGCCTGGGTTCCCTCTCTAAAAAGGTTTCTAAAGTGGTTGTCCGCTGCATCTTTGACTTGAGTGAAGCCTTTGTTGACCTTGCCCTCTGTTGTCTTTATTTCTGAGATGTGATTCCTGGACAGTTGGGCTCTATATTGTCTGTGGAAGAAGGAGGTTTTCCGATCCCCTACCTTTAGCCACAGACTCCTAGATTTGATTCTCCGGTATTCTTCTTATTTTCGGAAGGATCGATATGTTGAGGATTGGGCTTTTATTTCTTGTTCCAAGAGATCCGCTGTAATCTCTTTGCTTTCCATTTCTGTTTGCAGGGTCTCCAAAGTGTCCACTGATTCTTTCCTTATACTGGTTGGAGTAGGGGTTGGTTTCTTTATCCATTCCTTCAGGGCTTGTTTTGTAGCCTTCATTTTTTGCTCCCACACAAAACTTGAGGATCCTGAAAATGATTTGGCCCAGGATTCTTTCACAGTTTCAAAAAATCCTTCTCTCTCTATCCATAAGGGGCTGAAGCGGAAAGGTAAGGGTCCTAAATCTTCTTCATCTTCGAGGAGCATCTGTATCGGCTTGTGATCAGAGGTCAGCTTGGGTAAATTTTTTTTTTTGATTATCTTTTTATCCATAATAAGGGAGCCTTGAACCAAAAATCTATCCAAACGTGCAGAGATATGCTCCGTCCCAGTTCTGTTGTTGGACCAAGTGAAAAGGCCGCGCATGGGACTGAAATCTAATAAATCCCATTGCTGCAATAGTTCTTCCACAACGGTCAGCATCGGATCTCTACTGTTGGATCCACCTCTTTTCTCTTTAGATTTAAGAACTATATTAAGATCTCCTGCTAGGATAATGTTACTTGGGTTATGCTACTCTAAAAATGTTGAGAGAGAGGCCCAACATTCTCGTTTTTCAGAGTAAGTGACAGGGACATAGAGATTAAAGAGAGAGATAGTCAGCTTACTTGCACAATGTGTCAATTCCGTGAATATCCAATGATGGGTTTCATGAGATTTGTTGAGCACAAATGAGTCTTCTGTCCAAAGAGTTGCCAGCCCTCTTGAAGAGCCCCTTGAACTAACTGCTTTGCCTGCACCTTTCTTCCACTTTGACTTGCTGATGTCTAGAAGCGCTCGGCCTTCTATCTTCGTCTCTTGGAGCAAGAGGATGTATGGAGGTTCTATTTTCTGGAGGTCCATGACTGCTTCAGCTTTGGAGGCGTTCCCCAGTCCTCTGCAGTTCCAAGAGGCGAGCTTCATGATTTACTTAAGGGGGGGAGAAAGGCCTCCCTTTGTGGGCCTTGATTTGGTGTTTCTTCCGATGGACATTTCTATGGTGGGTTGACTTCCTTGAACTTTGAGTCTCTCTGCCTCCTCTTCCCTTAATTCTTTACAGTATTTCCTGCCTGCTCTTTTGGAAGGGCGCTCAAAGGATTCATCCTCTTAAGAGCCCAAGCTATCCCCTGGTTTTTTCCTTGTTACTTCAGCATATGATGGGTTGGAAGGGCTACCTTGTGAGGCCTCTATCTGTATAGCTTCTCCTCCTTCTTTGTTGGGTGGGAGGGCTTCTTTATGTACCTGGTTTTCCTCTGTCGAACCAGCTGGGTTGATCTGAGTTTTTTCTAATTCCTTCGGGGTTGCGTCCTTTTCTTGTTTGTTCTTGGAACTGCCTGGAGCTCCAGAGGTGTGCCCTTTTCCATTTCCCCTTTTTTGATGGGCGTTCTTTTGAACTACTGTCCATTGATCCTCGTTTGTGTTGTCTGCTTGCTCCTCTGCTTTTTTCTTGCAGTGCTTTGCAAAATGACCGTGACCGTGGCAGTGTATGCATTTGAAAAGAAGTTGTTCGTAGTCCAGTTCCTGAATGTGTGTCCATCCAACGACAATGAGATTAATTGCTTCAGGCAAACCCTCTTCTAGGTCGACTTCTACATAGATTCGGGCGCATGAGTACTGGTCTTTCCTTGTTGCATGATCTATGTATTTTCCGAGCGCGTTACCAATGATTTGGAAGGTTTTTTGGCTCCAGCAGTGGAGTGGCAAATGGGGAAGTCGCACCCACACCGGGACAGCGGAGGGGACATCCTGAGAGGGATCAAAGTCGGGAGACCATTTTTTTAGGTACAGGCCTTGTGGTCCCATGAAATATGGGCCATTCCTAAAGATGAGGCTTCTGTCATCCGGGTTTTCAAAGACAAAAACGAAGAACCCCTTGACCACAAAATAACTCTTTACCCCCTCTTTTATCAAGGGTGTCCAGTTTATTTGTTTCCAATCCTCTACCGTTTTTGGTGATGGCCAGAGGCTCGTAAACTGACCTATTAACCCTCTCTTGGTGAGATTCATAGCAACTTTGCATGTTTCTTCTTCTGGAAGTGCTACCGTGGGGATCGAGTCTAATTTCTTAACAAACTTCTGTTGACTAGCCGTGGGGGGGCGTTTCGAATTTGCAGCTATCAAAGCTTTGAAAGCAGAGATCTCCGGAGGCGAGATGAGAGGAGGGGCAGAGCCCCCGCTGGAATCCATGGGAGAATCTCTGCTGGAGCTCTACATTCACGGGCCCGCGCAGAATTTCTCCCAATAGCCCTAGCTCTCTGAACTGTCTCTTTCGATTGGGAGATCCTCTGGTGCAGTGTAGGAGGCGCTGGCCTGCGGCCAGGGACGCAGAGCTGATTTGGTGGTTCCAGCAGAACCCGACCTTACCTTCTCCAGGGAGGAACTTCAACTCTCCGTTGAAGCCCCAACGGAAAACTCCTCACACGCGTCTTCCACGGACCGTGCTCTTCCGCTCGGATTCCGTTCAGTTCCTCGGCCTTGAGAAAACTAAAAGTGAGCATAACGAATTTTAACTCATTCTACCAATACTGAAAAACTTGAAGTTCTTCATTAGGTTCATCCATCTTCCCTTATTTAGATCAGTGATTTTAGTGGAAGATTTCTTGAAATTCTTCATAAAATGCCCATCATAAACTTTGCCTCATGGGTGGTACTACCCATTATAAAGAAACACTAGGATTTCACTTACTGAACTTATGACATACCACACTCATTCATGGGATATTAAAGAATACCCCTAATTTTACTTAGATTGAAAAATACTTCCCAAAATCCTTTTGTTGAAGCCCCCTCCCAATATAGCTATCGAATTAAAAAAAATCTTATTTTTACTAGATATCTTAGGCATCTATTTTTTTCGTGGCATGTTTAATACCCCTTTTATTTCCATCCCTAGTACTTCAGTAGGAAAAAACTCTTATAGGCTCGCAAATCACACAAATAATCCAAACATAAGCATACATGTGCACTAACATCCCAACATAGGGATATGCTAATATAGTAAGATAACCTTCAATACAAAGACTTGGTTTTATACTACTTTCACCCCTATTCAAACTATTGCACGGTCATGTATTTTCTGAGAAAGGGGTTTATGTATCTATGGATTTCTATTTGTATACCTAGAAAGACAAATCGCCTCAAGTTGTAGCTCTTCATCCCTTAGATCTTTGATCTAGTGGACATTTTAAGAAAACATATCTATCTATCTATTTATCAAGCTTGTTTTTGTAGTAATATTTAGGCAAGTGATCCACTCGTTATCATTCAAACTCATATTCACTCTCATTAGGAGAGGTGCAAGAGATTGTGATCCTAGAGATCAATTTGACCTATGAGCATTCTTACTATCCTTTAGGTAGAAATGAGTCATTTCTTGTTTGTATTCTATCACTTTTTTTATATTTTTCATATACTAAGATTGGATGTTATTTTTATTTGAGAGTTGAGACCCATGTTTCCAAACAAGAGACCCAATTGGTTGGCTAGGCTCAATAAAATTAGGGTAATCATAATCCTCTCCCCGTGTAACAAAGAAAGAAAACTATACACATCCACATGAAACTATGTGGAGGGGTCATATACGTTATGTGGTGATATTGGCTTCCTTGTCAACATAAAAACCTAGAAACCCTTATTCACCCAACCAAAATCACCCACTCAAAAAGAGACCCAGATAGTGAAAATTTAGGTTTTGCAGGAGAGACCCTTGAACTAGCAAACACCTATGTTGTTAAATATGGGATTTTACGAATGCATAGATTTGACTTGCAACAAAGTAAACCATAGAAAATTAGAGATAAAAACCTACATACAAATATAGAGACAAAAAGGGGGTTTAGGACAATGAATACGTATATAAGTATGTGACACGGGGCCTTTAGTTCTCAAAATCATTTGTTATACAAATAATTTGGGTGTTGTAAAAAAAGGGTGAAGGTCTGAACTCACCCTCGATTTCCTTTTTTGAAAAATGTTTCACCTTTATTGATTTATTTCCCAACAATCAATCTCTCAATACTTATAAAACCTATGCAATACCTATAAATTCCCCTTTCCCATGCNCCCCCTCCTTAATATGAAACAATATATTGACCTGATTTTCACAATTTTAAAACCCCCTTATGAATGAACATGATAAGATATTGGCCTACAAGTGAATCCCTTGTAAACAAAAATTAGTCATGGCTAGGTGCTTGAAGTTTGAGTTTCAATAAAAACATAATCAATGTCCATCCAATGACTTCTTCATAGTTGTAACTTTCATCTATGTTGTCATATATATGCTATGTTGAACTCTAAAAAACTTGAATTTCTTCATTAGGTTCATATGTCTTTCCCTACTTAGATCGATGATTTTAGTGGAAGATGTCTTAAAATTCCTCATAAAATTATAAACTTTTCCTCATGGGTGCTACTACCCATTAAAAATTTTGCCTCATGGTTGCTACTACGTTTCAATTTTTCTTGTCAAGAAACATTACAATTTGTTGCCAAGTCAATGCAGAAATGTAATTATGTTGCATATGATCTAAGCAAACCCGAGGTTTTCTAGTAATAAATGATGTTTTTTAAGGGAATGAAGAAAAAATAATAAAAATTGTAGATGATGTATCAAAATGCATATGCAAGTTTCAACCAAAATGTCATTAGAGAATTGTACAATAGCGAAACTCCATTGTAATACCCCAAGGTCGAACCCCCGTGAAATGTAATGATGTTTGTAGGCTGGTGAGACAAGTAATTATAAGTTGTTAGGATTATGTGTTTATTAGGTCGAAGAGCCTAGATGCTAAGGTCAGTGGGCCTAATTTTTGTATATGAAATTATGCAAATTATTAATAAAAATACATCGCGTCATGTAGATTGACCACAAAGAAAGAGTTATGGGGGACTAAGTTCCACTGGGTAGGGAAAGGAATGGGACTGAAAGACTAGGAAAGAGGGGCTAAGCTTGAGGGCTTAACCCAAGGGAATATTATAATGTATTCCTGAAAAGTACTAAAGTTGGGAAAATAAACCCAGTTATCTTAAGTTCCTTGAGGAGAGGAACAAACTCCAACTAGAGAGGAGCGTGCTCCTGGAGAGCCAAGTGTCACCCAGGACACATGCAAATTTATGTGGGAATTTTTACCTTTGTTGGGGGTTCACTAACCATTCGGGAACCTTCCTAAGGAGCGAGGGCGCTCACCATTTTCCTTGCTCGCTCTCTACATTCTGACCAGTCTTGCCATTTAGTTTCCCACAAGTTCATCCTCAGCATGTTGGCCATCCCTTGTGCAGTTCATGCACACACTGAACAAGTATGCAACCATAGTATTTTCCAACGTGGTGAACCTCTGTAAATTGTTGAGTCATCCCCTTGCCTTACTTGAGTTTTGGTGGGTGTGGATTGTAGAGGCAGGTTTTCAAGCCCATGGTTGAAGAAGCAGATTGTCAGGCTTGTGAGAAACTCTCTCTAGGTGAGAGTGTTTGTTGGGAAGTGATTTCTCCTGGAGGGGGTCCAATACCAACTACAAATCTCTGAGAATTATTGTTTCGGCCTATTGCTGAAGCCCTAGAAGAGAAGTGGAGCAGCCGATGGACTGTGGAACAATGAAGGTGCATATTCCCAGGGTGGGATAGGCATGTGGGGAATGAGAGTTTGTGAGAAGTGGGCATAAGTAGGATCCTTGGAGAGAATCCTTCAAGTTGCACAATGCATTTTCCCGTAGCCTCAGCCTAGGTCTAGGATTCATTTTCCCTGGGTGGAGTTTAGTCCTAACTCGAGGGTGACCCATTGCTGAGCATGATGAGTAGCAGGGTCTAAGGCTAGGAGGTTCATGGAAGGTCTGCACTTAGTTGGTGGTCATCTATTGAAATATAAGTACCTAATATATGTTTATTGTATATTGTGTAATTGTACATGTGTTATAATTGATGAGTAATACTTGGATATGTTGTATATGCTGTATGTGTAGGATTACAATTATTTCTGCATTGATTTGTGTATGGTTAGAATATATCGTCTGTATGCTTATGTTGTATGTATGTTTTAATGATTATTTCCGCATGAATAAGTGGCATGAACATAATGTTGTATTTGTTAATTTGCGTTAGATATGCATGCATATAAATTTGTAAATTGGTATCAGAGCATAAAGGTTATTCAGTGGCATGGCCTGGCCTATTGGTTAGATCCGAGGATGTCACGAATTGGTATAAGAGCTGAGAGAGATTTCAAAGAAGTGGCATTGCCCAACCTATTGGTGGCTAGGGACGTCAGAAAATGGTATCAGAGCCATCGTTTCAACACTGAGCCTGGATGGGCTAGGAAAGTGGAAGTTGAAGAGAAGGTTTTAGAAGGAAATTGTTGTAGAAATGGACAAAATTGAATTTAGAGCCCAATTTTTGACACTGAGCCTGAATTAGGCCGTATAAGTGGTTATGGAATCAAAATCTTTGAGAAAATTGTTGTTGAGAAAGACAAAATGGTATAGTGGTTCAAGAAAGATAGTAGAGAAAAGAGACTATAGTAACTGTGGGTTTGAAACTGCAAATTTTGAAGTTGGGCCGTGAGATATGTTTGGGAGAAGGAGGATCCTTCATAACCATCAGATCTAGAGAAAGGTGCTTGATGATTAACCCCTAAGTACTTCGAACTTCGTGAGTTTGGCGAATTTTATGTGTGATAGAGCAGAAAGGGTCGAAGCCCGAAGTTTCTAAGTCCCGAAGAGGATCTACACCGTAGATCCCGGGGGGGGAGTGTTTACTGTTGGATTTGACCAAAGACAGATCAAAACCATAGGGATAAGACAAGAGCGGAAGGTAAGAAAGTTTGGGAGAAATAGGGTATGCTAAAGTGAAATCTCCCGAAGCCCGAAGTCCCAAAGTGACGTGGCCTGCTAACGTCACTAGGGATGACATGCACACATGGGATGGGTGCCACATGTCAGTGAGTTAAGAACCTTTGTAATATAGAAATGAAGTTATAACATGACATATGTCACCCACCTGATTGGGCCACGAGTCAGCTTTGTGTGTCCTGCCATGTGTCACTCTTGGTGGTGGCACAAGGTAGTTAATTTTGGAAAAGAAGTTAGCTAGATTGGGGCCGCATTAACTTTGATCACGATCTATCAAGATCGATGGCTGAGAGGCATATCATGGATAGAAGTTGCACGACAGATAATTCTACAGGGTGGTCCCGCAATTCAAACCACGGTTTCCCAGAAGGGGTATGGGTCAGTGTGGGGACAATGGCGGAACGATCGATGGGTTACTCCAAAACCTTCGACCCATGTCCCTGAAATTTGAAAAGTATAAAGTTTGATGTGACGTTTTCAATATTTATTAGTTCAAGCATGGAAACCGTGGACCCCAATGGGCGCATGGCACCAGATTGTGAAGTTCGGAGACTTGACACTCCGGAAGAAATGGCTCGTGATGAAATGGGAGGAAGAAACCCCTGAAGTTCTGTAACTCCGAAGTAAAGTGACGTGATGATGTCATCGAGGTGACGTGGAAATATTTGGAGATTCACGGTTCCGGAGTTGGGGTATGCAGATGTGAAATCCATCGAAGCTCGAAGCCCAGAGTTCTGTAGATATTGCAAGGAAGGTGGACCACAGATCCATCGTTCTTTGCGCATTTGACAGTTCGTTGTTCTGTGATGTTTGTGATGCACCGAAAAAGGGAAACCTCTGAAGCCCGAAGCCCGAAGTCTCAAGGCTCCAGATAAGCACCCAAATCATAAGCGCTAGGTCACAACTGTGGTCCCATGCGAGCCAAGGGAAGAAGAAAAGAGGCTCACGCCCGAAAATCTGTTGCAGAAGAGAGCGAGGCTTAGGGATAGAAGCCTGAGGGGTTCTTGAATGACCAAGACCCGTTGAAAATGGAATCTAATATTGCTTTTATTGAATTAGATTGGTTTATTCTGAAAAAAAAATAAAAAATTAAAGTCTATTAGCATGACAAAAATTTGGTTGACTGCAAATTTTGCAGAATTAACGATTGTCAGAACCAAATTGAATTGTCACATAGTGCAGAGAAATGGGGAAGGAACAGGGTGATTACAGTTCATAAAATGAAGTTAGAGGAATGGATGTCCATTTAGGAGTTGAAGGATCAAACTCCAATGGGCATGGAGAAGAGATAGATAATGAAGGAAACATGATTAAAATCATTGAAAAGTTGCAGAAAGATGTCTAGACTCACCGAGCAGATAAAAAAAATATCATGAAGGCTAGGGAGAAACAGGGAGATTTCAAAATAAATTTGATGCACAACCTGAAAAGAATAGAAAAGAAATTAGATAAGGAGAGTGGCTCAAGCAAATCAGGAAGTCACAGAAGAACAAAAAGTGATAGCAGACATCACCAACACTCCCTAAGGCATTCCAATAAGAGAATACACAACAACTCAAGTCTATCCCCTATTAGGAAACATAAGAGGCCTGGGAAGGATGAGCTACGAGGGGAAATGAACAAAATCAAACCTCCTACGTTTGATGGGGAGCACAAGAAGGATGAAGATACAGAGACATGGTTGTTGGGCATAAGAAAGTATTTTCAATTGCATAACTATTCTTCTCATGCAAAAGGAATAATTTCCATCTATCAACTTAAAGGAAAAGAATCCATGTGATGGGATCAACTAGTGCAAGTACAACACCTTAGGGAGAAATATGTGACTTGGAAGGATTTCAAGAGGCATTTTGAGAAGAAATACCTGACTAAGAGGTACTATGATAATAAAATGACATAGTTCTTTGAACTCAAGCTGGGAAGTATGGCTATCGATGAATAGGAAAGGACATTCTTAGAGCCATTGAAGTATGTCTCCTTCATCAAGGATGGGACAATGAAGATTCAGAGGTACCTGGGTGGACTGCCATCTTTCATCAGTGATAAAATCCAATATGACGATCGCAAGACTCTGGAAGAAACTATAAGGAGAGAAAAAATATTATATGATCAACAAAAAGGAAAGCCTACTTTCCAGAAGGCTTGGGAGGACAATAAGAAGTTCAATAAGGAACAAGGGAAGAAGGGAAACAAGCCTTCATTTTTCAGAAACAGTCCTCAAGGACAACCATCTTTTAGAGAGCATGGAATGGCTGAAGTAGGAGGGAAAAGGTCAAGGTAGGCACCCATTCAATGTTGGGTCTATAAAGGAGACCACAAGTATAGAGATTGTCCTCACAAAAGTGACAAGGTAAGAGCTGTCCACAATGTAAAACAAGCAGAAATGGTGGAGGACATGGGAAAAAGAGTACCAAGGATCTATGCAGCCCTGGACAACAAGGACGCTGAATTTCAATCACACATGATTGAAGTTGAAGGTATGATTAATAACCATGCCTTTACTATTTTAATGGATTCAAGGGCTATTCATAGCCATATAGACCTTAAGGTAGTGAAAATATTTATCTTTCCAAGAAACAAGCATGGGAAATCTTGGTTGGTACAGCTGGCTACAAGAGCTAAGAGAAAAGTTGTGGAGTTGGTTAAATCATGTCCAGTGGGCATGAATGGATTGTGTACCAAGGAAGATTTGAACACCTTGTCGTTGGGATAATATGATTGCCTAATTGGTATGGATTGGTTGGAATAAAACCATGCCATATTAGACTACCATAACAAGGAATTCACTTGCTTGGATGAGGAAGGAAATCGGAAAACATTCCAAGGATTTCCCAGGGCAGTTACTATCCGGGAAATCTCAGCAATGGAGATGAATAAGTGTTATAGGAAGGGATGTCAAATATTTGCATCCCATATGGAGGAAGCATCTAAGTATAAGGTGCCAAATATGGAGGATCATGCAGTCTTGGAATATTTTGAATATGTGTTCAAAGAGGTACTAGGACTACCTCCAAAGAGTGATATTGATTTCTTTATTAATTTGATACCTGGAGAAGCTCAAGTATCAAAGACTCCTTACATAATGAGTACAAAAGAGATGAAGGAATTGCAAATGTAGCTTGAAGAGCTTCTGAAGATGAGGTATATACGCCCAAGTGTTTCACCTTGGGGTGCCCCAATCTTTTTCATGAAGAAGAAAGATGGGACATTGAGATTGTGCATCGACTTCAAACAACTGAACAAAGTGACTATAAAGAACAAGTATCCTTTGCCAAGGATCGATGATCTCTTTGATCAGTTGAAGGATGAAAATATATTTTCAAAGATAGATCTCAGGTTAGGATATCATCAGGTAAGGATTAAAGAGGAAGACGCCAACAAGACCGCTTTCAGGACAAGGTACAATCATTACAAGTTCACAATGGTTCCATTTGGGTTATCAAATGCACCAACTTTTTTTATGTGCTTAATGAATGGTGTTTTCCAGGAATATTTAGACAAGTTTGTCATTATTTTTCTGGATGACATTATTGTATATTCCAATATAGAAGAAGAGCAAGAGCATCATTTAAGGATGGTGCTACAAGTGCTAAGAGAGTGTCAGTTGTATGCCAAATCGAGAAAGTGCTCATTTTATCAAAACAAAATTCACTACTTGGGGCATATCATTTCAAAGGATGGGATAGTAGTGGACCTTGAAAAGATAGAAGCCATTAAAGGGTGGAAAACACCTAAGAATGTGACAGAAGTCAGATCCTTCATGGGTCTAGTTGGCTACTATAGAAGGTTCATTGCAGGTTTTTCAAGAATAGCTCACCCCATATCTTCCTTGCAAGAGAAGGGGAAGAAGTTTCAATGGACAAAAGAATGTGAAAGAAGCTTCCAATAATTGAAGCAAATTTTAACCAGCGATGCAATTCTGAGGATTGCAGATCCAAATGAAGACTTCATTGTATGCACAAATGCATGTAAAGAAGGACTAGGTGGAGTCCTCAATCAAAATGGGTTTGTGATATGTTTTGAGTCCAAAAACTTGAAAGAGCATGAAAGTCTCTATGCAACTCATGATTTGGAATTGGAAGCCATAGTGCACGCTTTGAAGAAGTGGAGGCACTATCTCATGGGAAGGAGGTTTGAGCTAAGGACAGACCATAACGACCTGAAATATTTTTTTGATCAACCTACTTTGAATGCTAGGCAGAGTAGATGGTTGGAATTCCTCTGTGAGTATGACTTGGATATCAAGAACATCAAAGGAAAGGAGAGCAAAGTGGATGATGCACTCAGCAGGAGAGTGCATGAACCACATGCTACAACCATTAGCATGTATCAGATGGATCTTAAAGGAAAATTTTTTGAAGCGGCAAAAGAAGATTTCCAGTACATGGAATTGGTAACAAAATTGTAGCAAGGTAAAATGTAGCAGAAAACCAAAGATTATGAATTGGGAATTGATGGAATTCTCTTGTACAAAAACAGAGTTTATGTACCAAATTCTCTAGAATTGAGGAGTGAAATTTTAAAAGAGATGCATAATGTGCCTTATGCAGGACACCCAGGATATTAGAAAACAATTTCGGCAGTCAAGAGACAATATTATTGGTCGGACATGAAGAGGGATATTGTTGAATACATAGCTAAATGCTTGGAATGTCAAAGGGTCAAGGCTAAGCATAGACACCCACCTGGGTTACTACAACCATTACCCATCCCTGAGTGGAAATGGGAAGTTGTGACAATGGATTTCATCACAGGATTGCCCAGAAAAAGCAAGCAACATGATGCAATCATGGTAGTGGTGGAAAATCTTACTAAAACTGTTCATTTCATTCCTATGAAGACTACTCATAAGGAAACTAACGTTGCTGATATTTATATGAGGGAAGTAGCACGATTGCATGGCGTACCCAAGACAATTGTGTCTGACATAGACCCAAATTTTACATCAAAGTTATGGAAGGGGTTATTCAAAGGGTTCAAAACAAATCTGAACTTCATCACTGCTTATCATCTTGAGTCTAATGGGAAGACAGAGAGGGTGAACCAAGTAATAGAATATATGTTAAGGATGTATGTGATGGACAAACCATCTAAATGGGATTATTATCTACACTTGGTAGAATTTGCCTACAAAAATAGGTATCAAGCATCACTGAAGATGAGCTCGTTTGAATAACTTTATGGCAGAGAGTGCAACACCCCAGTAAGCTGGGACAACCCAACTAATAGAGAAGTGGTTGGGCCAGAGTTGCTAAAGTAATTGGAAGAACAAATGCTGAAGATTAAGCAAAATTTGAAGGCTTCCCAAGACATGAATAAAAGTTATGCTGATAAGAACATAACTCATAGTGAATTTAAAGTAGGAGATCATGTATTCCTAAGAGTGAAGGCTAACAGAAGCTCCTTGAAGTTGATAATTTGTTCAAGTTTGGAAGCCAAATATTGTGGGTCGTTTGAAATCTTAGAGAGGATTGGTCCAGTAGCTTATATGCTTGCATTGCCTACATGCATGTATATACATAATGTATTTCATGTGTAATTGATTAAGAAATATGTACATGATGCTAATCATGTTATTGATTGGAATGTGATTCAGGTGGAGCAAAAAAGAATTTTTCAGGTGCATTTGGTGCATATATTGGACCGAAAAAGCAAGCAACTCGGGAATCGAGCCATAGGGATTGTAAAGGTTTAATGGACCTGGTACGATCATGAGTATGCAACATGGGAGCATGAAGATGCTATGCGGGCATAATACCCACATCTTTTTGAATATTTTGAAAATCTTGGATATTATGTGAATAAGTTGCACCGAGGACAATGCAAAAATAAGGGGAGGGGATTGTAATACCCCAAGGTCGATCCCTTGTGAAATGTAATGATTTTTGTAGGCTGGTGAGCCAAGTAATTATAAGTTGGTAGGATTATGTGTTTAGTAGGTTGAAGAGCCTAGATGCTAAGGTCAATGGGCCTAATTTTTGTATATGAAATTATGCAGATTATTAATAAAAGTACATTGTTGCATGTAGATCGACCACGAAGAAAGAGTTATGGGGGACTAAGATCCACTAGGTAGGGAAAGGAATGGAGCTGAGAGGATAAGAAAGAGGGGATAATATTGAGGGCTTAACCCAAGGGAATATTATAATGTATTCCTAAAAAGTACTAAAGTTGGGAAAATAAACCTAGTTATCCTAAGTTCCTTGAGGAGAGGAAACAACTCCAAGTGGAGAGGAGCGTGCTCCTGGAGAGTCAAGTGTCACCCAAGATGCATGAAAATTTATATGGGAAGTTTCACCTTTGTTGGGGCTTCACTAACCATTCGTGTACCTTCCTGAGGAGTGGGGGTGCTCACTATTTTCCTTGCTCACTCTCTACATTCTGAACAGTCTGGCCATTTAGATTCCCACGAGTTCATCCTCAGCATGTTGGTCGTCCCTTGTGCAGTTCACGCACAAACTAAACAAGTACGCAACCAAAGTATTTTTTGCCGCGGTGAACCTCTGTAAGTTGTTGAGTCATCCCCTTGCCTTACCCTATTTTTGGTGGCTGTGGATTGAAGAGGTGGGTTGTCAAACCTGTGGTTGAAGAAGAAGGTTGTCAGGAATGTGAGCAACTCTCTCCAGGTGAGAGATTTTGTTGGGAAGTGATTTCTCCTGGAGGGAGTACAGTACTAGCTACATAGCTCTGAGAATTCCTGATCCAACCTGTTGTTGAAGCCCTGGAAGGGAAGTGGAGCAGTCGATGGATTGTGGAACAATGAAGGTGCATATTCCCAGGGTGGGAAAAACATGTGGGGAATGAGAGTCTATGAGTAGTGGGCATAAGTAGGCTCCTTGGAGAGAGTCCTTCCAGTTGCACAGTGTAGTTTCTCGTAGCCTCAGCTTAGGTCTAGGATTTCTTTTCCCTGGGTGGATTTTAGTCCCAGCTTGGGGGTGACCCACTACTGAGCATGATGAGAAGCATGGTCTAAGGATGGGAGGTTCTTGGAAGGTTTGCACATAGTTGGTGGCCATCTATTGAAATGAAAGTACCAAATCTCTGTTGATTGTATATTGTGTAATTGTACATGTGTTATAATTGACGAGTAATACCTGGATATATCGTATATGATGTATGTGTAGGCTTATAGTTATTTCTGCATCGATTTGTGTATGGTTAGAATATGTCATATGTATTCTTGTGTTGTCTGTATGTTTTAATGATTCTTTACGTATGAATAAGTGGCATGAGCTGAATGTTGTATCTGTTAATTTGCGCTAGATATGCATGCATATACATTCACAAATTGGTATCAGAGATAAAGGTTATTTAGTGGCATGGCCTGACCTATTGGTTATATCCGGAGATTTCATGAATTAGTATCAAAGCTAAGAGAGATGTCCAAGAAGTGGTGTCGCCCGACCTGTTGGTGGCTTGGGATGTCACATCCATGTCGGTTCATCCCAAATTGAGTAGTTTGGCTAAATAAGGTAGGTTAGCAATGATGGTATTAAAATAGCACTTGACAAGTATAAATTCTCCTACTGACATAGCTTGTACCCACTCATATGGTAAAGTTCGAATCCAACACAAAGTACTAATAATCTTGAGAATGCATGCATCTAAAAGCCCTATCCTGAGTGAATTAGAGACAAGTTTCAACAACAGAATCCACTCATGGAGGGGGCTCACCTCCCCTTGAGACAACTTTTCAAAGGATTATCGTTGCAATGGATAAATTTACAAAGACACAACCCTGATGACTTGTGAAAAAAATAGATAACGTACTTGAAGTTTCTCTCCCCCCTTCAACCTCATGCCATGATGGCTTTAGCATTGGGAAATTAGGGTTTAATAGGCTAGTTCACTAGAATTTGGACAAGAGCTATTGTAATTTGGATTCAGAAAAATTGGCAAGTTTTAATCAAGGGTAAGATGAACTATTATTTTTGTGAGCAAGGGTTTTATCCCCTTTTGCTCAAAAACAAAGAAGACATAGATCTAATATTTAGGAGTGAGCCATACTTCTTTAGATCCAGGGGTATGTGCTTGAACCATTGGATGCTTGATTTCAAATCAGAGTAATACATCCCTACAATTGTTCCTATCTAGGTTCGTTTACCACAACTTCTATTTCCTTACTAGAATGAAGACAACATGAGAAGTATTGGAAATTATGTTGGTCATTATATAGACATATCTGAACCAAAATACCATATGTTTTATTGTGCTATAGTATGTGTCGAAGTTGATGACTAGAAAAGAGGTTTTTAGAGGCAATTATTCTTACAATGGATAATTTGAGTCATTTACAAACTCTGGACTATGAGCAACTTCCTTTCAAGTGCAAAATATGTCAAGAATATGTCCATTTTGCAAAGGACTACAAAAATAATCAACATACTAGTCTCTTGAATAGGAAAAGAAAGAGAAATGAAAAAAAAACAAAAAGAAAGAATACCATTGAACAATTTGCACAATTGATTACACCCAAAGAAAGTGCAGACCCTTCAAATCATTGAAACCCCCATGATCAAGCCAATACATTAGAGGATTTTTGAGGTAAAAAATGGGTCGCAAAACAAAAAATGTACTATCAAAATCAACTTTAAAAGAACCAATAGGATTCAATATGATGATGTTAACCATAAAGGTAAATATTTTTGGAGGGAAATGAAGAAAACTACTTTTTTAATCACATTTTTTACTTATCTCCTTATAGGTTTACTCAAATTTCAAGTGTATGCACTCTTTCACGATTTTTTTTTTCATGTATTTCTAGTTTATCTCATTGTGGGTCTATAAAAGGTATACAAAGTGGGTACTCATTGGATGCATAATTTAATTCACCATCCAATGAGTGCCTACACTTGAAATTCGAGTAAATATATAAGGCGACAAGTTGAAAATACGATTAAAAAAAGTAGGTTTCTTCCTTTCTATTTGAAAGTTCATAACTCTTATTTTATTATGTTCCTTAGGAGGCCAATTTTAGACCTCAAATTTCCCCGAAAAAACTTATAAATCTTATTTTATTATTTTAACTATTATTTTATTATATTCCTTAAAAGTTCCATTTTAAAACTTCAAATTTAAAGTGGCAGATCTCACGAGAAAAGGGTCTAGAGCCACATCAAATAGGTATGAAGTACTTCATTGGATCGAGCCCTTGACATATTCATAAGTTTTGGTAGCATCCCATAGAATCCCCTCAATCCCTATTATGGAAGAAACAAGACTAACCTCAATAGAGTAACAAAAAGCCTCAACATACCTAATGTAGCACACCTACTACTAACCCAACAATTTGAACTGATGCCCATTGAACTAAATGCATGCAATATGATAAAAACGTATGCAACAATCATGAAATATTTAAAACATGAATGCAATTCCATTTATGTGCACACAATAACATTTAAAAGCTCAGAAAATAGAGTAATGTGCATAACAATTAGAACCCATGAATAACAATAGTGAACATAGATAAACACACTTGTCTTTTTAAGGAAATTTGTAACTAGTTGTAGAGGATGGACATTCCAACCAACCATAGACTTGTTGCTTCAATTCCCAGCAACAAATCATCCCCGAGTTGGGGATATGAATCCACAAGATAGAGTGTTTCCTAAGGGTGTATATTGTCCACTCACAATCCAAAATAACCCACAATAAGCTAATTTCCTATATCTTTCCCAATCCACCAGTTGTATTTCCCCTCAATCTACACAACCCAAGGAATGGGATCCCCTTCTCTTCCACATAGTCCCTTAGGCTATCCCACTTCCCTCCAGGGCTCCAACATAGTTTGTCTTTGAAATATCTCTTGTTGGGACTCCAAGGATGCCAATTGCAATAGAAAAATCTCACACCATCAAGCTCATTGGCTCTTACAAAAAATTCTCACTCTATAGGCATAACAACCTTCTTCTTCATGCAATTAGAGTTCCAATAAGATTCCCACAAAACCTACTATGGTTGTCTTCAAGCTCCATCACTTGACACAATTTTGTTGCCCCAAACAATGCTTGTAAAAATTTCCTACAATACCCATTCAATTTTCCTTTTACACATGCATGTTGACTGTACTTAGCCCTAAGCTCTCAATAACTATGCGAGGTGACTTTTCACACCAACTGTCTTACACATATTCAGTGGTTGGGTCTTTGAAACACTAAAAAGGAAAATAGAAGGTTCGTACAAAATAATTTTAGAAAAGTGGATTGTGATTAATAGGCATGTATAATTCCCCCTTGGAACCCCTCTCTTGTGAAAACTTAGCCCCCATGACTTAGCCCATGTCCTTTTGCAACTGGAGATACATTTTATTTTATTATTTCAATATATAGTGCTTACATATTATATCATTATTCTCACAACCATACATCATATTTACATTATACATCACTAATCGGGGATTAAAAACAAGAATGTTACACCCAACTCCTTAAATTTCTACAATGGAATAAATATGATTATCTCCTAATGAAGTGGGAGTACGCTTAGAGAATATTGAAGAAATATATCAAATATCGGATCAATCCCAATACTCTTCAGGAATGATAACATGAAAGAAGGAACATCAACAAGTTGAAGAGGAAAAAAATAATAAATATGTTTTGAGGACAAGCCAATCCAGCTAAGGAAAGGTTATAAGAAACTACAAACAAAGAAAAATAACTCAAAATGCAGTCATCTATAGAGAAATAATTTGGAACCAGACTGAGAATCTTAAGGAAACCTAGAGCTTCGCATCCACCCTAAAGGGGGAAGGGGAAAAAGTAGGCAAGTAATGCAAATTGTCTCCTGGAACTGTAAGGCTATGTGTGGTAGGACAAAAGAAGATTTTGTAAGAGATCTCATTAATCAAGAAAAAACCTATATCCTCCTCATCCAAGAGACAAAATTAGAGAAAAATAAAGAAATATGTTAGGATATTTAGACACTTAGGAGTTAGTTAAGATCTACTTGGTCTAATATGTCGTTAGGTAAAAGTGTGTTTCTTTAGTATGCATTAGTATGCATTTGTAGTTAGGAA
>SNQJ01S0043063.1:104217-129897 GCA_010110895.2 Picea sitchensis | reverse complement strand
CTTCGCTATGTTCGTGGTACTGTTCAGTTTGGGATACATTACCGTTCAGGGGGACTCCCTTATTGGTTGGTTTCACTGATTCAGATTGGGCTGGCGACCCTGATGATCGGAAGTCTACTGTAGGTTATGTTTTCAGCCTTGGTTCAAGACCTGTCACTTGGGCCTGTAAGAAACAATAGGCTATTGCAATTTCTTCAGCAGAAGCAGAGTACCGAGTAGTGGTAAATGTAAGTCAGGAAGTCCTATGGCTTCGACAGATCCTTTCAGAGTTTGGATTCCAGCACCAACATCCGACCAGACTTTGGTGTGACAATCAAAGTGCCATCAAGCTCGCCAAAGAACATCAACAAGTTGAAGAGGAAAAAAATAATAAATATGTTTTGAGGACAAGCCAATCCAGCTAAGGAAAGGTTATAAGAAATTGCAAACAAAGAAAAATAACTCAAAATGTAGTCATCTATAGAGAAATCATTTGGAACCAGACTGAGAATCTTAAGGAAACCTAGAGCTTCGCATCCACCCCAAAGGGGGAAGGGGAAAAAATAGGCAAGTAATGCAAATCGTCTCCTGGAACTGTAAGGCTATGTGTGGTAGGACAAAAGAAGATTTTGTAAGAGATCTCATTAATCAAGAAAAAACCTATATCCTCCTCATCCAAGAGACAAAATTAGAGAAAAATAAAGAAATACCAATCTATAAATCACATTGGAAAACCAGTGAAGCAATAACAATTAGCTCTAGAGGTGAATCTTGAGGATTATGCACCATATGGAATACATTTGTATTCCATCTTGAATTCTTCTATCAAGAACAACATTAGATATTAAACAGTATCACTCATTAATAAAGAAAAATAGGAACGTTGGGAGTCTCTTATCAATCTTAATGATTTTGAATTCTCCCAAGACAACACAGTCACTGTAGATTTCAATGTCACACTAAATCACAGAGAAAAAAGAGGTGGAAGGGTTATTAGGGATCCTTTTAGAGAGAATATGGAGGATTTAATATCCACCTAGTATTGGTTGATATTACATTGATGATAGCCATGTTCACCTGGTCCAAACAAAGGATAGGCTCAGGGCATATAACATCTTGCTTGGACCATTTTCTTATTCAAAGTGATTTGATTTTAACTAAACATCTCATCACATCTAGTATTTTTCCTTGGGCAACTTCATATCATCGACCTATAGTTTTGTAGGTAGAAGAAATTTTGAATTATGGACCAAACCCTTTTAGATTTAATCCAATATGGTTGAAAAAAAAACATTGTATATAATCTCTCGTTAATGGAATAAATGGATAGTAGGGTCCCCTATTTATATGTGGTAACAAAAATTAAAAATAGTTAAAGAAACAATAAAGGAATAGTCCAAAAATAATTTTCTCTCCCCAAATCAAGAAAAATAGCAAAATGATCAAATGAATGCATTACAAGACAAAATGGAAAAGGATCATATAGCAAAGGAACTTCTAATGGAAGAAACTATGGTCTCCCAAAAGTATTAGAAAATTATTAGGCAAGTGGAGGAAACATGGACACTGAAGTCACACAACCTCTAGTTAAATTCAGGGGACATAAATACTTCAGATTTTCATAAGCAAACAAGGGAAATACTACAAAGGAACAATGTTAAAGAAATAAAAAGGGATGATGTGACAATATTGATAAGTTTTAAAGACATAAAGGAGAAAACCAAAGAATATTTTGAATAATTATATTCTGAAAATGTAGGGACAAATCCAAAGAAAACAACACCCATGCTAGAAAACATACCATCTCTCATAACAAAGGATGATAATTTTGAGCTAACAAAGGAAATAGTTGAAGATGAAAATCAATGTGGTTTGGATATTGGAACCTGATAAATCCTATGGGCTAGATGGATTCACTATCCATTTTTATTGAGCTTGTTGGAATATCATTAAAATAGAACTCAACGGGGTGTTACAATATGTTCAAAAGTATGTAAAATGAGAGGTAACACTAACTCAAACTTGCTATCCTTCATTCCAAAGGATGCTAACCCCACTTATTTTCTTAGATACTTACCCATTTCCCTTTGCAATGCATCTTACAAGATTTTGTCAAAAATCATAGCAAACATGCAAAACAAAATCCTTCATAAAGTAATATCCAAGAATCAAGGAGGGTTTATGGAAAATTGACAGATTGTGGACAACATAATCTTAGTTTAAGAAGCCATAGACACGAGCCAAGCCAACAAGGATAAAGGTATGATCATAAAATTAGATATGGAAAATACTTTTGATCAAGTCATACATTCCTTTATTTTTGATGTTATCTATAAATTTGGTTTATGCTCATCTTTTATCGATTGGGTGTCATCATGTATTTTCACTTCTTGGATAACACCTTTAGTTAATGGTAGGCCAACAATTTTTTTTAAAGAGAGAAGAGGTCTCAAACATGGATTCCCTTTATCCCCATTTCTATATATCATAATGTATGAGTCCTTGAGTCAAAAATTTGATGTTGAAAGAATATCATGTAATTTGTATGGAATTAAAATCGTAAGAGGAATGAAGAGTATTAATCTTTCACAATTTGCATATGATATACTCTTATAATGGGGGGAAACATCCACCATAATTGCAATAATATTTAAAAGGACTCTTGATATGTTCATATATTCTTTAAGAGGAAAAATAAATATCATCAAAAGAAAAAGTTGTGGTTGGAACATGAACCAACATATGCTTCAAGCTATCTCCAAACACTATAGTTTCCTCATCAAGAAACTTGGTCTTCCTTCAAATATTTAGGAATGTTAATCTGCTTGACTAACCCAACAATGCTCTCTTGGAAAAGTGTATTGGAGAAGATAAGAATGAAATTTCAACATTGGGGATCACTAGGGGATAAATATAGTTGGAAGAATGATCCTAATATAGTCATTATTATCATCCCTACGCATATTCCAATGTTCAACAATGTTAGCTCCAAAGGCGGTAATGCATTAGGTGGCTCATGAATTAAGGAAATTTCTATGGCAAGGGGGGAAAACAACTACCAAGAAATTGCACTTGGTAAATTATAATATTGTTAGAGAAACTCAAGAGCATGGAAGATTGGGGATAATGGACCCTTCTATTATGTATTCGGATTTGGAAGAAAACATTGTATGGAGGTTGTTAACAAGAAAATATGATGGGTGGAAGAGTGTTTTTCATAAAAAGTATTTCTCTGGTGAAAGCATCCAATGAATTTATGGATATATTGAAGACAAATAAGTCTCATCAATTCTAAAAATCATCAAAGCATTGACCCCAATAATACAAGATAAATTAACATAAATTCCAGGCAATGGGAAATCAATTCAAATATGGGTGGATAGTGGTATTGGAAACCAACTACTTGAAAAACAAGTAGACATGATGCCCTTGAAGAATTGGATAGATGGTAAAAATAAAAATAAACCTTATATGATATATCTAAATGGTAAAAAAGATCATGTTTCTAGATGAATTGGTATATTGGAGACCCCCTGCACATCTCCTTTCATAATTTCAAACTTTCTTTTATGCTCTCAAAGGATGTGTTCACTAGAACATCTCAACCTTAGATTGCAGAGGGTGGGGATTGATGAACTACAATTTTAAAGGAGAATGTCATTTTTTTCTTCAATTGAATCCACCTCCCTAATGGTCAATATTTTGGAAGTAAAGTTGGCATTCAAATGGGCTACCGAGGGTAAACATCTTTTGTTGGAAATCAGTGCATAGTAAAATTTTGACTAGTCTTTGAAATGAGGGATTTAGGCACCTACTAGATGTGCACTGTGTATTTCTCATTCAAAGACAATTCAACACCTATTTCTAGAGTGTGAATACACCATCAATGTATGCTAAGATTCTTTTGTGTAAATAATTCATATAACGGAAATGTTAAATATCGACAATAACATGTTTATTCATAGGGTTAAAAGATACAAAGAAGAAACCACAAAGTAATATCTCCTTAAAATATTATGGTCATCTCTCCCTAAGTAAATCGAATGGAAAATACGGTTAGAGCGCAACAAGGATTTATTCAAACATGAGTTGGATAACTCTCTTAAAGTAGCGATCCAAGCTAAAGGACTCCTAGCTAAGTACATAAACTCCAAAGCTAAGTAGTTTCCAGAAAATCAATATTGTGTGGAGGATGGACAAATTTGGATTCATTATTTCCAAATATGCCTCGATTCCTTTAAAAACATGAACTTTCAATCTTCTTTCATAGAAAACAAGCATCTTCGATTGGATGTATTTGAATTTAAACAATGGAGGTTTTATCAACATTCATACTTTTTATATTTTGACGGGGCATAAAAACAAATACAAGGGTGGTAGGCATAGAGGGAATCCTTAATGATCCCAAAGGAAAAATTGAAACTATATGCCTATGGGTTAGGAATCTCATTCAATAACTAAGTAGAATATTACTCTTTTCTTCAAGGGCTAAAGTTGGTAGTGGAAAATCAAATTCAACACTTAATCATCTTGGGAGATTCTAGCATTGTTATCAAGTCGATGCGATGTGTTCCCTAGAACATCTCAACCTTAGATTGTAGAGGGTGGGGATCGATGAACTATAATTTTAAAGGAGAATATCATTTTTTTATTCAATTGCATCCACCTCCCCAATGGTCAATAATTTGGAAGCAAAGTTGGCATTCAAATGCGCTACCCAAGGTAAACATCTTTTGTTGGAAATTGGTGCACAGTAAAATTTTGACTAGTCTTTGAAATGAGGGATTTAGGGACCTACTAGATGTGCACAGTGTCTTTCTCATTCAAAGAAACTTCAACACCTATTTTTAGAGTGCGAATACACCATCAATTTATGCTAAGATTCTTTGTGGAAACAATTCATAGAATGGAAATGTTAAATAGCGGAAATAACATGTTTATTCATAGGGTTAAAAACTACAAAGAAGAAACCACAAATAAGAAACCACAAAGAAATCCCTCCTTAAAATATTATGGTCATCTCTCCCTAAGTACATATAATGGAAAATATGGTTAGAGCGCAACAATTATTTATTCAAACATGAGTTGGATAACTCTCTCAAAGTAGAGATCAAAGCTAAAGGACTCCTAGCTCAATACATCAACTCCAAAGGTAAGAAGTTTCTAGAAAATCAATATTGTGAGGAGGATGAACAAATTTGGATTCATCATTTACAAATTTACCTTGATTCCTTTAAAAAAGTGAACTTTCAACCTTCTTTCATAGAAAACAAGCATCTTCGATTGGATGTATCTGAATTTCAACAATGGAGGTTATGTCAACATTCATATTTTTCGTATTTTGACGGGGCATAAAAACAGAATACAAGGGTGGTAGGAATAGGGGGAATCCTTAATGATCCCAAAGGAAAAATTGAAACTATATGCCTAGGGGTTAGGAATCTCATCCAATAACTAAGTAGAATATTACTCTTTTCTTCAAGGGCTAAAGTTGGTAGTGGAAAATCAAATTCAACTCTTAATCATCTTGGGAGATTCTAGCATTGTTATCAAGTTGATGTGATGTGTTCCCTAGAACATCTCAACCTTAGATTATAGAGGGTGGGGATCGATGAACTATAATTTTAAAGGAGAATATCATTTTTTTCTTCAATTTCATCCACCTCCCCAATGGTCAATATTTTGGAAGCAAAGTTGGCATTCAAATGGGCTACCCAAGGTAAACATCTTTTCTTGGAAATTGATGCACAATAAAATTTTAACTAGTCTTTGAAATGAGGGATTTAGGGACCTACTAGATGTGCACAATGTCTTTCTCATTCAAAGAAAACTCAACACCTATTTCTAGAGTGTGAATACACCATCAATGTATGCTAATATGCTTTTTGGAAACAAGTCATAGAATGGAAATGTTAAATAGCGGAAATAACATGTTTATTCATAGGGTTAAAAGCTACAAAGAAGAAACCACAAAGAAATCCCTCCTTAAAATATTATGGTCAGCTCTCCCTAAGTACATATAATGGAAAATACGGTTAGAGCGCAGCAAGGATTTATTCAAACATGAGTTGGATAACTCTCTCAAAGTAGTGATCAAAGCTAAAGGACTCCTAGCTCAATACATCAACTCCAAAGGTAAGAAGTTTCCAAAAAATCAATATTGTGAGGAGGATGAACAAATTTGGATTCATTGTTTCCAAATATACCTCTATTCATTTAAAAAAGTGAACTTTCAACCTTATTTCATAGAAAACAAGCATCTTTGATTGGATGTATTTGAATTTCAACAATGGAGGTTATATCAACATTCATATTTTTTATATTTTGACGGGGCATAAAAACATAATACAAGGGCGGTAGGAAAAGGGGGAATCCTTAATGATCCAAAAGGAAAAATTGAAACTATATGCCTAGGGGTTAGGAATCTCATCCAATAACTAAGTAGAATATTACTCTTTTCTTCAAGGGCTAAAGTTGGTAGTGGAAAATCAAATTCAACACTTAATCATGTTGGGAGATTCTAGCATTGTTATCAAGTTGATCCGATGTGTTCCCTAGAACATCTCAACCTTAGACTGCAGAGGGTGGGGATCAATGAACTATGATTTTAGAGGAGAATATCATTTTTTTCTTCAATTGCATCAACCTCCCCAAAGGTCAATATTTTGGAAGAAAAGTTGGCGTTCAAATGGGCTACCCAAGGTAAACATATTTTGTTGGAAATTGGTGCACAGTAAATTTTTTACTAGTCTTTGAAATGAGGGATTTAGGGACCTACTAGATGTGCACAGTGTCTTTCTCATTCAAAGAAAATTTAACACCTATTTCTAGAGTGTGAATACACCATCAGTGTATGCTAAGATTCTTTTTGGAAACAAGTCATAGAATGGAAATGTTAAATAGTGGAAATAACATGTTTATTCATAGGGTTAAAAGCTACAAAGAGGAAACCACAAAGAAATCCCTCCTTAAAATATTATGGTCAACTCTCCCTAAGTACATATAATGGAAAATATGGTTAGAGCGCAACAAGGATTTATTCAAACATGAGTTGGATAACTCTCTCAAAGTAGCAATCAAAGCTAAAGGACTCCTAGCTCAATACATCAACTCCAAAGGTAAGAAGTTTCCAAAAAAACAATATTGTGAGAAGGATGAACAAATTTGGATTCATCATTTCCAAATATACCTCGATTCCTTTGAAAAAGTGAACTTTAAACCTTCTTTCATAGAAAACAAGCATCTTCGATTGGATGCATCTGAATTTCAACAATGGAGGTTATATCAACATTCATATTTTTTATATTTTGACGGGGCATAAAAACAGAAAACAAGGGTGGTAGGAATAGGGGGAATCCTTAATGATCCCAAAGGAAAAATTGAAACTATATGCCTAGGGGTTAGGAATCTCATCCAATAACTAAGTAGAATATTACTCTTTTCTCCAAGGGCTAAAGTTGGTAGTGGAAAATAAAATTCAACACTTAATCATCTTGGGAGATTCTAGCATTGTTATCAAGTTGATGCAATGTGTTCCCTAGAACATCTCAACCTTATATTGCAGAGGGTGGGGATCAATGAACTATAATTTTAAAGGAGAATATCATTTTTTTCTTCAATTTCATCCACCTCCCCAATGGTCAATATTTTGGAAGCAAAGACGACATTCAAATGGGCTACCCAAGGTAAACATCTTTTGTTGGAAATTTGTGCACAGTAAAATTTTGACTAGTCTTTGAAATGAGGGATTTACGGACCTACTAGATGTGCACAATGTCTTTCTCATTCAAAGAAAATTCAACACCTATTTCTAGAGTGTGAATACACCATCAATGCATGCAAAGATGCTTTGAGGAAACACGTGATAGAATGGAAATGTTAAATAGCGGAAATAACATGTTTATTCATAGTGTTAAAAGCTACAAAGAAGAAACCACAAAGAAATCTCTCCTTAAAATATTATGGTCAACTCTCCCTAAGCACATATAATTGAAAATACGGTTAGAGCACAACAAGGATTTATTCAAAGATGAGTTGTATAACTCTCTCAAAGTAGCGATCAAAGCTAAAGGAATCCTAGCTCAATATATCAACTCCAAAGGTAAGAAGTTTCCAGAAAATCAATATTGTGAGGAGGATGAAGAAAATTGGATTCATCATTTTCAAATATACCTCGATTCCTTTAAAAAAGTGAACTTTCAACCTTCTTTCATAGAAAACAAGCATCTTCGATTGGATGTATCTGAATTTGAACAATGGAGGTTATATCAACATTCATATTTTTAATATTTTGACGCGACATAAAAGCAGAATACAAGGGTGGTAGGAATAGGGGGAATCCTTAATGATCCCAAAGGAAAAACTAAAACTATATGCCTAGGGGTTAGGATTCTCATCCAATAACTAAGTAGAATATTACTCTTTTCTTCAAGGGCTAAAGTTGGTAGTGGAAAATCAAATTCAACACTTAATCATCTTGGGAAATTCTAGTATTGTTATCAAGTTGATGCAATGTGTTCCCTAGAACATCTCAACCTTAGATTATAAAGGGTGGGGATCGATGAACTATAATTTTAAAGGAGAATATCATTTTTTTCTTCAATAGCATCCACCTCCCCAATGGTCAATATTTTGGAAGATAAGCTGGCATTCAAATGGGCTACCCAAGGTAAACATGTCTTGTTGAAAATTGATGCATAGTAAAATTTTGAGCAGTCTTTGAAATGAGGGATTTAGGGACCTACTAGATGTGAATAGTGTCTTTCTCATTCAAAGAAAATTCAACACCTATTTCTAGAGTGTGAATACACCATCAATGTATGCTAAGATGCTTTGTGGAAACAAGTCATAGAATGGAAATGTTAAATAGAGGAAATAATATGTTTATTCATAGGGTTAAAAGCTACAAAGAAGAAACCACAAATAAATCCCTCCTTAAAATATTATGGCAGCTCTCCCTAACTACATATAACGGAAAATATGGTTAGAGCGCAACAAGAATTTATTCAAACATGAGTTGGACAACTCTCTCAAAGTAGCGATCAAAGCTAAAGGACTCCTAGCTCAATACATCAACTCCAAAGGTAAGAAGGAACTAGAAAATCAATATTGTGAGGAGGATGAACAAATTTGGATTCATCATTTCCAAATATACCTCGATTCTTTTACAAAAAGTGAACTTTCAACCTTCTTTCATAGAAAACAAGCATTTTCGATTGGATGTATCTGAATTTCAACAATGGAGGTTATATCAACATTCATATTTTTTATATTTTGACGGGGCATAAAAATAGAATACAAGGGTGGTAGGAATAGGGGGAATCCTTAATGATCCCAAAGGAGAAATTGAAACTATATGCCTAGGTGTTAGGAATCTCATCCAATAACTAAGTAGAATATTACTCTTTTCTTCAAGGGCTGAAGTTGGTAGTGGAAAATCAAATTCAACACTTAATCATCTTGGGAGATTCTAGCATTGTTATCAAGTTGATGCGATGTGTTCCCTAGAACATCTCACCCTTAGATTTAAGAGGGTGGGGATGGATGAACTATAATTTTAAAGGAGAATAACATTTTTTTCTTCAATTTCATCCACCTCCCCAATGGTCAATATTTTGGAAGCAAAGTTGGCATTCAAATGGGCTACCCAAGGTAAACATCTTTTGTTGGAAATTGGTGCACAGTTAAATTTTGACTAGTCTTTGAAATGAGGGATTTAGGGACCTACTAGATGTGCACAATGTCTTTCTCATTCAAAGAAAATTCAACACCTATTTCTAGAGTGTGAATACACCATCAATGTATTCTAAGATGTTTTGTGGAAACATGTCATAGAATGGAAATGTTAAATAGGGGAAATAACATGTTTATTCATAGGGTTAAAATCTACAAAGAAGAAACCACAAAGAAATCCCTCCTTAAAATATTATGGTCAGCTCTCCCTAAGTACATATAATGGAAAATACAGTTAGAGTGCAGCAAGGATTTATTCAAACATGAGTTGGATAACTCTCTCAAAGTAGCGATCAAAGCTAAAGGACTCCTAGCTCAATACATCAACTCGAAAGGTAAGAATTTTCCAAAAAATCAATATTGTGAGGAGGGTGAACAAATTTGGATTCTTCTTTTCCAAATATACCTCGATTCCTTTAAAAAAGTGAACTTTCAACCTTATTTCATAGAAAACAAGCATCTTCGATTGGATGTATCTGAATTTCAACAATGGAGGTTATATCAACATTCATATTTTTTATATTTTGATGGGGTATAAAAACATAATACAAGGGTGGTTGGAATAGGGGGAATCCTTAATGATCCCAAAGGAAAAATTGAAACTATATGCCTAGGGGTTAGGAATCTCATCCAATAACTAAGTAGAATATTACTCTTTTCTTCAAGGGCTAAAGTTGGTAGTGGAAAATCAAATTCAACACTTAATCATCTTGGAAGATTCTAACATTGTTTTCAAGTTGATGCGATGTGTTCCCTAGAACATCTTAACCTTAGATTGCAGAGGGTGGGGATCGATGAACTATAATTTTAAAGGAGAATATCATTTTTTTCTTCAATTGCATCCACCTCCCCAATGGTCAATATTTTGGAAGCAAAGTTGGCGTTCAAATGGGCTATCCAAGGTAAACATCTTTTGTTGGAAATTGGTGCACAGTAAAATTTTGACTAGTCTTTGAAATGAGGGATTTAGGGACCTACTATATGTGCACAATGTCTTTCTCATTCAAAGAAAATTCAACACCTATTTCTAGACTGTGAATACACCATCAATGTATGCTAAGATGATTTGTTGAAACAAGTCATAGAATGGAAATGTTAAATAGCGGAAATAACATGTTTATTCTTAGGGTTAAAAGCTACAAAGAAGAAACCACAAAGAAATCCCTCCTTAAAATATTCTGGTCAGCTCTCCCTAAGTACATATAATGGAAAATATGGTTAGAGTGCAACAAGGATTTATTCAAGGATGAGTTGGATAACTCTCTCAAAGTAGCGATCAAAGATAAAGGACTCCTAGCTAAATACATCAACTCCAAAGGTAAGAAGTTTCCAAAAAATCAATATTGTGAGGAGGATGAACAAATTTGGATTCATCATTTCCAAATATACCTTGATTCCTTTAAAAAAGTGAACTTTCAACCTTCTTTCATAGAAAACAAGCATCTTCGATTGGATGCATCTGAATTTCAACAATGGAGGTTATATCAACATTCATATTTTTTATATTTTGATGGGGCATAAAAACATAATACAAGGGTGGTAGGAATAGGGGGAATCCTTAATGATCCCAAAGGGAAAATTGAAATTATATGCCTAGGGGTTAGGAATCTCATCCAACAACTAAGTAGAATATTACTCTTTTCTTCAAGGGCTAAAGTTGGTAGTGGAAAATCAAATTCAACACTTAATCATCTTGGGAGATTCTAGTATTGTTATCAAGTTGATGCGATGTGTTCCCTAGAACATGTCAACCTGAGATTACAGAGGGTGAGGATTGGTGAACTATAATTTTAAAGGAGAATAACATTTTTTTCTTCAATTTCATCCACCTCCCCAATGGTCAATATTTTGGAAGCAAAGTTGGCATTCAAATGGGCTACCCAAGGTAAACATCTTTTCTTGGAAATTGGTGCACGGTCAAATTTTGACTAGTCTTTGAAACGAGGGATTTAGGGACCTACTAGATGTGCACAATTTCTTTCTCATTCAAATAAAATTCAACACCTATTTCTAGAGTGTGAATACACCATCAATGTATGCTAAGATTCTTTGTGGAAACAAGTCATAGAATGGAAATGTTAAATATTGGAAATAACATGTTTATTCATAGGGTTAAAAGATACAAAGAAGAAACCAAAAAGAAATCCCTCAAAATATTATGGTCAACTCTCCCTAAGTACATATAATGGAAAATACGGTTAGAGCACAACAAGGATTTATTAGAACATGAGTTGGATAACTCTCTCAAAGTAGCGATCAAAGCTAAAGGACTCCTAGCTCAATAGATCAACTCCAAAGGTAAGAAGTTTCCAGAAATTCAATATTGTGAGGAGGATGAACAAATTTAGATTCATCATTTCCAAATATACCTCGGTTCCTTTAAAAAAGTGAACTTTCAAATTTTTTTCATAGAAAACAAGCATCTTTGATTGGATGTGTCTAAATTTCAATAATGGAGGTTATATCAACAGTCATAGTTTTTATATTTTGACGGGGCATAAAAACAGAATACAAGGGTGGTAGGAATAGGGGGAATCCTTAATGATCCCAAAGGAAAAATTGAAACTATATGCCAAGGGGTTAGGAATCTCATCAAATAACTAATTCGAATATTACTCTTTTCTTCAAGGGCTAAAGTTGGTAGTGGAAAATCAAATTCAACACTTAATCATCTTGGGAGATTCTAGCATTATTATCAAGTTGATGAGATGTGTTCCCTAGAACATCTCAACCTTATATTGCAGAGGGTGGGGATCGATGAACTATAATTTTAAAGGAGAATATCATTTTTTTATTCAATTTCATCTACCTCCCCAATGGTCAATATTTTGGAAGCAAAGTTGGCATTCAAATGGGCTACCCAAGGTAAACATCTTTTGTTGGAAATTGGTGCACAGTAAAATTTTGACTAGTCTTTGAAATGAGGGATTTAGGGACCTACTAGATGTGCACAGTGTCTTTCTCATTCAAAGAAAATTCAACACCTATTTTAGAGTGTGAATACACCATCAATGTATGCTAAGATTCTTTGTGGAAACAATTCATAGAATGGAAATGTTAAATAGTGGAAATAACATGTTATTTCATAGGGTTAAAAGCTACAAAGAAGAAACTACAAAGAAATCCCTCCTTAAAATATTATGGTCATCTCTCCCTAAGTACATATAATGGAAAATATGGTTAGAGCGCAACAATGATTTATTCAAACATGAGTTGGATAACTCTCTCAAAGTAGAGATCAAAGCTAAAGGACTCCTAGCTCAATACATCAACTCCAAAGGTAAGAAGTTTCTAGAAAATCAATATTGTGAGGAGGATGAACAAATTTGGATTCATCATTTCCAAATTTACCTCTATTCCTTTAAAAAAGTGAACTTTCAACCTTCTTTCATAGAAAACAAGAATCTTCGATTAGATGTATCTAAATTTCAGCAATGGAGGTTATGTCAACATTCATATTTTTCGTATTTTGACGGGGCATAAAAACATAATACAAAGGTGGTAGGAATAGGGGGAATCCTTAATGATCCCAAAGGAAAAATTGAAACTATATGCCTAGGGGTTAGGAATCTCATCCAATAACTAAGTAGAATATTACGCTTTTCTTCAAGGGCTAAAGTTGGTAGTGGAAAATCAAATTCAACTCTTAATCATCTTAGGAGATTCTAGCATTGTTATCAAGTTGTTGAGATGTGTTCCTCAAAACATCTCAACCTTAGATTATAGAGGGTGGGGATTGATGAACTATAATTTTAAAGGAGAATATTATTTTTTTCTTCAATTGCATCCACCTCCCCAATGGTCAATATTTTGGAAGCAAAGTTGGCATTCAAATGGGCTACCCAAGGTAAACATCTTTTCTTGGAAATTGATGCACAATAAAATTTTGACTAGTCTTTGAAATGAGGGATTTAGGGACCTACTAGATGTGCACAATGTCTTTCTCATTCAAAGAAAATTCAACACCTATTTCTAGAGTGTGAATACACCATCAATGTATGCTAAGATGCTTTTTGGAAACAAGTCATAGAATGGAAATGTTAAATAGCAGAAATAACATGTTTATTCATAGGGTTAAAAGCTACAAAGAAGAAACCACAAATAAATCCCTCCTTAAAATATTATGGTCAGCTCTCCCTAAGTACATATAATGGAAAATACGGTTAGAGTGCAACAAGGTTTTATTCAAAGATGAGTTGGATAACTCTCTCAAAGTAGCGATCAAAGCTAAATGACTCCTAGCTCAATACATCAACTCCAAAGGTAAGAAGTTTCCAAAAAATCAATATTGTGGGGAGGATTAAGAAATTTGGATTCATTATTTCCAAATATACCCCGATTCGTTTAAAAAAGTGAGCTTTCAACCTTATTTCATAGAAAACAAGCATCTTCGATTGGATGTATCTGAATTTCAACAATGGAGGTTATATCAACATTCATATTTTTTATAATTTGACGGGGCATAAAAACAAAATACAAGGGTGGTAGCAAAAGGGGGAATCCTTAATGATCCCAAAGGAAAAATTAAAACTATATGCCTAGGGGTTAGGAATCTCATCCAATAACTAAGTAGAAAATTACTCTTTTCTTCAAGGGCTGAAGTTGATAGTGGAAAATCAAATTCAACACTTAATCATGTTGGGAGATTCTAGCATTGTTATTAAGTTGATGCGATGTGTTCCCTAGAACATCTCAACCTTAGACTGCAGAGGGTGGGGATCAATGAACTATGATTTTAAAGGAGAATACCATTTCTTTCTTCAATTGCATCCACCTCCCCAATGGTCAATATTTTGGAAGAAAAGTTGGCGTTCAAATGGGCTACCCAAGGTAAACATCTTTTGTTGGAAATTGGTGCACAGTAAAATTTTGACTAGTCTTTGAAATGAGGGATTTAGGGACCTACTAGATGTGCACAGTGTCTTTCTCATTCAAAGAAAATTCAACACCTATTTCTAGAGTGTGAATACAACATCAATGTATGCTAAGATGCTTTTTTGAAACAAGTCATAGAATGGAAATGTTAAATAGCCGAAATAACATGTTTATTCATAGGGTTAAAAGCTACAAATAAGAAACCACAAATAAATCTGTCCTTAAAATATTATGGTCAGATCTCCCTAAGTACATATAATGGAAAATACGGTTAGAGCACAACAAGGGTTTATTCAAACATGAGTTGGATAACTCTCCCAAAGTAGCGATCAAAGCTAAAGGACTCCTAGCTCAATACATCAATTCCAAAGTTAAGAAGTTTCCAAAAAAACAATATTGTGAGAAGGATGAACAAATTTGGATTCATCATTTCCAAATATACCTCGATTCCTTTGAAAAAGTGAACTTTCAACCTTCTTTCATAGAAAACAAGCATCTTCGATTGGAAGTATCTGGATTTCAACAATGGAGGTTATATCAACATTCATAGTTTTTATATTTTGACGGGGCATAAAAACATAATACAAGGGTGGTAGTAATAGGGGGAATTCTTAATGATCCCAAAGCAAAAATTGAAACTATATGCCTAGGGGTTAGGAATCTCATCCAATAACTAAGTAGAATATTACTCTTTTCTCCAAGGGATAAAGTTGGTAGTGGAAAATAAAATTCAGCACTTAATCATCTTGGGAGATTCTAGCATTGTTATCAAGTTGATGCAATGTGTTCCCTAGAACATCTCAACCTTAGATTGCAGAGGGTGGGGATCAATGAACTATAATTTTAAAGGAGAATATCATTTTTTTCTTCAATTTCATCCACCTCCCCAATGGTCAATATTTTGTAAGCAAAGATGGCATTCAAATGGGCTACCCAAGGTAAACATCTTTTGTTGGAAATTTGTGCACAATAAAATTTTGACTAGTCTTTGAAATGAGCGATTTAGGGACCTACTAGATGTGGACAGTGTCTTTCTCATTCAAAGAAAATTCAACACCTATTTCTAGAGTGTGAATACACCATCAATGCATGCTAAGATGCTTTGAGGAAACAAGTGATAGAATGGAAATGTTAAATAGCAGAAATAACATGTTTATTCATAGGGTTAAAAGCTACAAAGAAGAAACCACAAATAAATCTCTCCTTAAAATATTATGGTCAACTGTCCCTAAGTACATATAATGGAAAATACGGTTAGATCACAAGAAGGATTTATTCAAACATGAGTTGGATAACTCTCTCAAAGTAGCGATCAAAGCTAAAGGACTCCTAGCTCAATACATCAACTCCAAAGGTAAGAAGTTTCCAGAAAATCAATATTGTGAGGAGGATGAACAAAATTGGATTCATCATTTCCAAATATACCTTGATTCCTTTAAAAAAGTGAACTTTCAACCTTCTTTCATAGAAAACCAGCATCTTCGATTGGATGTATCTGAATTTCAACAATGGAGGTTATATCAACATTCGTATTTTTTATATTTTGATGGGGCATAAAAACAGAATATAAGGGTGGTAGGAATATGGGGAATCCTTAATGATCCCAAAGGAAAAATTGAAACTATATGCCTAGGGGTTAGGATTCTCATCCAATATCTAAGTAGAATATTACTCTTTTCTTTAGGTGCTAAAGTTGGTAGTGGAAAATCAAATTCAACACTTAATCATCTTGGGAGATTCTAGATGTATTATCAAGTTGATGCGATGTGTTCCCTAGAACATCTCAACCTTAGATTGCAGAGGGTGGGGATCGATGAACTATAATTTTAAAGGAGAATATCATTTTTTTCTTCAATTCCATCCACTTCCCCAATGGTCAATATTTTGGAAGCAAAGTTGGCATTCAAATGGGCTACCCAAGGTAAACATGTCTTGTTGAAAATTGATGCACAGTAAAATTTTGACCAGTCTTTGAAATGAGGGATTTAGGGACCTACTAGATGTGAATAGTGTCTTTCTCATTCAATGAAAATTGAACACCTATTTCTAGAGTGTGAATACACCATCAATGTATGCTAAGATGCTTTGTGGAAACAAGTCATAGAATGGAAATGTTAAATAGCGAAAATAACATGTTTATTCATAGGGTTAAAAGCTACAAAGAAGAAACCACAAATAAACTGCTCCTTAAAATATTATGGTCAGCTCTCCCTAAGTACATATAACAGAAAATACGGTTAGAGCGCAACAAGGATTTATTCAAACATGAGTTGGATAACTCTCTCAAAGTAGCGATCAAAGATAAAGGACTCCTAGCTCAATACATCAACTCCAAAGGTAAGAAGGAACTAGAAAATCAATATTGTGAGGAGGATGAACAAATTTGGATTCATCATTTCCAAATATACCTCGATTCCTTTAAAAAAAGTGAACTTTCAACCTTATTTCATAGAAAACAAGCATCTTCGATTGGATGTATCTGAATTTCAACAATGGAGGTTATATCAACATTCATATTTTTTATATTTTCACAAGGCATAAAAATAGAATACAAGGGTGGTAGGAATAGGGGGAATCCTTAATGATCCCAAAGGGAAAATTGAAACTATATGCCTAGGTGTTAGGAATCTCATCCAATAACTATGTAGAATATTACTCTTTTTTTCAAGGGCTGAAGTTGGTAGTGGAAAATCAAATTCAACACTTAATCATCTTGGGAGATTCTAGCATTGTTATCAAGTTGATGCAATGTGTTCCCTAGAACATCTCACCCTTAGATTGCAGAGGGTGGGGATGGATGAACTATAATTTTAAAGGAGAAAAACATTTTTTTCTTCAATTTCATCCACCTCCCCAATGGTCAATATTTTGGAAGCAAAGTTGGCATTCAAATGGGCTACCCAAGGTAAACATCTTTTGTTGGAAATTGGTGCACAATAAAATTTTGAATAGTCTTTGAAATGAGGGATTTAGGGACCTACTAGATGTGCACAATGTCTTTCTCATTCAAAGAAAATTCAACACCTATTTCTAGAGTGTGAATACACCATCAATGTATGCTAAGATGCTTTGTGGAAACAAGTCATAGAATGGAAATGTTAAATAACAGAAATAACATGTTTATTCATAGGGTTAAAAGCTACAAAGAAGAAACCACAAAGAAATCCCTCCTTAAAATATTATGGTCAACTCTCCCTAAGTACATATAATGGAAAATATAGTTAGACCACAACAAGGATTTATTCAAACATGAGTTGGATAACTCTCTCAAAGTAGTGATCAAAGCTAAAGGACTCCTAGCTCACTACATCAGCTCCAAAGGAAAGAAGTTTCCGGAAAATCAATATTGTGAGGAGGATGAACAAATTTGGATTCATCATTTCCAAATTTACCTCGATTCCTTTAAAAAATTAAACTTTCAAGCTTCTTTCATAGAAAACAAGCATCTTCGATTGGATGTATCTGAATTTCAACAATGTAGGTTATATCAACATTCATATTTTTTATATTTTGACGGGGCATAAAAACAGAATACAAGGGTGGTAGGAATAGGGGGAATCCTTAATGATCCCAAAGGAAAAATTGAAACTATACACATAGGTGTTAGGAATCTCATCCAATAACTATGTAGAATATTACTCTTTTCTTCAAGGGCTGAAGTTGGTAGTGGAAAATCAAATTCAACACTTAATCATCTTGGGAGATTCTAGCATTGTTATCAAGTTGATGCGATGTGTTCCCTAGAACATCTCACCCTTAGATTGCAGAGGGTGGGGATAGATGAACTATAATTTTAAAGTAGAATAACATATTTTTCTTCAATTTCATCCACCTCCCCAATGGTCAATATTTTGGAAGCAAAGTTGGCATTCAAATGGGCTACCCAAGTTAAACATCTTTTGTTGGAAATTGGTGCACAGTAAAATTTTGACTAGTCTTTGAAATGAGGGATTTAGGGACCTACTAGATGTGCACAATGTCTTTCTCATTCAAAGAAAATTCAACACTTATTTCTAGAGTGTGAATACACCATCAATGTATGATAAGATGCTTTGTGGAAACAAGTCATAGAATGGAAATGTTAAATAGCGGAAATAACATGTTTATTCATAGGGTTAAAATATACAAATAAGAAACCACAAAGAAATCCCTCCTTAAAATATTATGGTCAGCTCTCCCTAAGTACATATAATGGAAAATATGGTTAGAGCACAACAAGGATTTATTCAAACATGAGTTGGATAACTCTCTCAAAGTAGCGATGAAAGCTAAAGGACTCCTAGCTCAATACATCAACTCCAAAGGAAAGAAGTTTCATGAAAATCAATATTGTTAGGAGGATGAACAAATTTGGATTCATCATTTCCAAATATACCTCGATTCCTTTAAAAAAGTAAAATTTCAACCTTCTTTCATAGAAAACAAGCATCTTTGATTGGATGTATCTGAATTTCAACAATGGAGGTTATATCAACATTCATATTTTTTTATATTTTGATGGGGCATAAAAACAGAATACAAGGGTGGTAGGAATAAGGGGAATCCTTAATGATCCCAAAGGAAAAATTGAAACTATATGTATAGGGGTTAGGAATCTCATCCAATAGCTAAGTAGAATATTACTCGTTTCTTCAAGGGATAAAGTTGGTAGTGGAAAATCAAATTCAACACTTAATAATCTTGCGAGATTCTAGCATTGTTATCAAGTTGATGTGATGTGTTCCCTAGAACATATCAACCTTAGATTGTAGATGGTGGGGATCGATGAACTATAACTTTAAAGGAGAATATCATTATTTTCTTCAATTGCATCCACCTCCGCAATGGTAAATATTTTGGAATCAAAGTTGGCATTCAAATGGGCTACCCAAGGTAAACATCTTTTGTTGGAAATTGGTGCACAATAAAATTTTGACTAGTCTTTGAAATGAGGGATTTAGGGACCTACTATATGTGCATAGTGTCTTTCTCATTCAAAGAAAATTCAACACCTATTTCTAGAGTGTGAATACACCATCACTGTATTCTAAGATGCTTTGTGGAAACAAGTCATAGAATGGAAATGTTAAATAGTGGAAATAACATGTTTATTCATAGGGTTAAAATCTACAAAGAAGAAACCACAAAGAAAGCCCTCCTTAAAATATTATGGTCAGCTCTCCCTAAGTACATATAATGGAAAATACGGTTAGAGCGCAACAAGGATTTATTCAAACATGAGTTGGATAACTCTCTCAAAGTAGCGATCAAAGCTAAAGGACTCCTAGCTCAATACATCAACTCAAAAGGTAAGAAGTTTCCAAAAAATCAATATTGTGAGGAGGGTGAACAAATTTGGATTCATCATTTCCAAATATACCTCGATTCCTTTAAAAAAGTGAACTTTCAACCTTATTTCATAGAAAACAAGCATCTTCAATTGGATGTATCTGAATTTCAACAATGGAGGTTATATCAACATTCATATTGTTTATATTTTGACACGGCATAAAAACATAATACAAGGGTGGTAGGAATAGGGGGAATCCTTAATGATCCCAAAGGAAAATATGAAACTATATGCCTAGGGGTTAGGAATCTCATCCCATAACTAAGTAGAATATTACTCTTTTCTTCAATGGCTAAAGTTGGTAGTGGAAAATCAAATTCAACACTTAATCATCTTGGGAGATTCTAGCATTGTTATCAAGTTGATGCGATGTGTTCCCTAGAACATCTTAACCTTAGATTGCAGAGGGTGGGGATCGATGAACTATAATTTTAAAGGAGAATATCATTTTTTTCTTCAATTGCATCCACCTCCCCAATGGTCAATATTTTGGAAGCAAAGTTGGTGTTCAAATGGGCTACCCAAGGTAAACATCTTTTGTTGGAAATTGGTGCACAGTAAAATTTTGACTAGTCTTTGAAATGAGGGATTTAGGGACCTACTAGATGTGCACAATGTATTTCTCATTCAAAGAAAATTCAACACCTATTTCTAGATTGTGAATACACCATCAATGTATGCTAAGATTATTTGTGGAAACAAGTCATAGAATGGAAATGTTAAACATCGGAAATAACATGTTTATTCATAGGGTTAAAAGCTACAAAGAAGAAACCACAAAAAAATCCCTCCTTAAAATATTATGGTCAGCTCTCCCTGAGTACATATAATGGAAAATACGGTTAGAGCGCAACAAGGATTTATTCAAACATGAGTTGGATAACTCTCTCAAAGTAGCGATCAAAGATAAAGGACTCCTACCTCAATACATCAACTCCAAAGGTAAGAAGTTTCCAAAAAATCAATATTGTGAGGAGGATGAACAAATTTGGATTCATCATTTCCAAATATACCTCGATTCCTTTAAAAAAGTGAACTTTCAACCTTCTTTCATAGAAAACAAGCATCTTCTATTGGATGCATATGAATTTCAACAATGGAGGTTATATCAACATTCATATTTTCTATATTTTGACAGGGCATAAAAATATAATTCAAGGGTGGTAGGAATAGGGGGAATCCTTAATGATCCCAAAGGAAAAATTGAAACTATATGCCTAGGGGTTAGGAATCTCATCCAATAACTAAGTAGAATATTACTCTTTTCTTCAAGGGCTAAAGTTGGTAGTGGAAAATCAAATTCAACACTTAATCATCTTGGGAGATTCTAGTATTGTTATCAAGTTGATGCGATGTGTTCCCTAGAACATGTCAACCTTACATTTTAGAGGGTGGAGATTGGTGAACTATAATTTTAAAGGAGAATAACATTTTTTTCTTCAATTTCATCCACCTCCCCAATGGTCAATATTTTGGAAGCAAAGTTGGCATTCAAATGGGCTACCCAAGGTAAACATCTTTTCTTGGAAATTGGTGCACGGTCAAATTTTGACTAGTCTTTGAAATGAAGGATTTAGGGACCTACTAGATGTGCACAATGTCTTTCTCATTCAAATAAAATTCAACTCCTATTTCTAGAGTGTGAATACACCATCAATGTATGCTAAGATTCTTTGTGGAAACAAGTCATAGAATGGAAATGTTAAATAGTGGAAATAACATGTTTATTCATAGGGTTAAAAGATACAAAGAAGAAACCACAAAGAAATCCCTCAAAATATTATGGTCAACTCTCCCTAAGTACATATAATGGAAAATACGGTTAGAGCACAACAAGGATTTATTCAAACATGAGTTGGATAACTCTCTCAAAGTAGCGATCAAAGCTAAAAGACTCCTAGCTCAATACATCAACTCCAAAGAAAAGAAGTTTCCATAAATTCAATATTGTGAGGAGGATGAACAAATTTGGATTCATCATTTCCAAATATACCTCGATTCCTTTAAAAAAGTAAAATTTCAACCTTATTACATAGAAAACAAGCATCTTCGATTGGATGTATCTGAATTTCAACAATGGAGGTTATATGAACATTCATATTTTTTTATATTTTAACGGGGCATAAAAACAGAATACAAGGGTGGTAGGAATAGGGGGAATCCTTAATGATCCCAAAGGAAAAATTGAAACTATATGTCTAGGGGTTAGGAATCTCATCCAATAACTAAGTAGAATATTACTCTTTTCTTGAAGGGACAAAGTTGGTAGTGGAAAATCAAATTCAACACTTAATAATCTTGCGAGATTCTAGCATTGTTATCAAGTTGATGTGATGTGTTCCCTAGAACATCTCAACCTTAGATTGTAGATGGTGGGGATCTATGAACTATAATTTTAAAGGAGAATATCATTCTTTTCTTCAATTTCATCCACCTCCACAATGGCCAATATTTTGGAAGTAAAGTTGAAATTCAAATGGGCTGCCCAAGGTAAACATCTTTTGTTGGAAATTGGTGCACAACAAAATTTTGACTAGTCTTTGAAATGAGGGATTTAGGGACCTACTAGATGTCCACAGTGTATTTCTAGAGTGTGAAGACACCATCAATGTATCCTAAGATGCTTTGTGGAAACAAGTCATAGAATGGAAATGTTAAATAGAGAAAATAACATGTTTATTCATAGGGTTAAAAGCTACAAAGAAGAAACCACAAAGAAATCCCTCCTTAAAATATTATGTTCATCTCTCCCTAAGTACATATAATGGAAAATACGGTTAGAGACCAACAAGGATTTATTCAAACATGAGTTGTATAACTCTCTCAAAGTAGTGATCAAAGCTAAAGGACTCCTAGCTCAATACATCAACTCCAAAGGTAAGAAGTTTCCAGAAAATCAATATTGTGAGGAGGATGAACAAATTTGGATTCATCATTTCCAAATATACCTCGATTCATTTAAAAAAGTGAACTTTCAACCTTATTTCATAGAAACCAAGCATCTTCGATTGGATGTATCTGAATTTCAACAATGGAGGTTATATCAACATTCATATTTTTTATATTTTGACGAGGCATAAAAATAGAATACAAGGGTGGTAGGAATAGGGGGAATACTTAATGATCCCAAAGGAAAAAATGAAACTATATGCCTAGGGGTTAGAAATCTCATCCAATAACTAAGTAGAATATTACTCTTTTCTTCTAGGGCTAAAGTTGGTAGTGGAAAATCAAATTCAACACTTAATCATGTTGGGAGATTCTAGCATTGTTATCAAGTTGATGCGATGTGTTCCCTAGAACATCTCAACCTTAGATTGTGGAGGGTGGGGTTCGATGAACTATAATTTTGAAGGATAATATCATTTTTTTCTTCAATTGTATCCACCTCCCCAATGGTCAATATCTTGGAAGCAAATTTGGCATTAAAATGGGCTACCCAAGGTAAACATCTTTTGTTGGAAATTGGTGGACAGTAAAATTTTGACTAGTCTTTGAAATGAGGGATTTAGGGACCTACTAGATGTGCACTGTGTCTTTCTCATTCAAAGAAAATTAAACAATTATTTCTAGAGTGTGAATACACCATCAATGTATGCTAAGATGATTTTTGGAAACAAGTCATAGAATGGAAATGTTAAATAGCGCAAATAACATGTTTATTCATAGGGTTAAAAACTACAAAGAAGAAACCACAAAGAAATCCCTCCTTAAAATATTATGGTCATCTCTCCCTAAGTACATATAATGGAAAATACAGTTAGAGCGCAACAAGGATTTATTCAAACATGAGTTGGATAACCCTCTCAAAGTAGCGATCAAAGCTAAAGGACTCCTAGATCAATACATCAACTCCAAAGGTAAGAAGTTTCCAAAAAATCAATATTGTGAGGAGGATGAACAAATTTGGATTCATCATTTCCAAATATACCTCGATTCCTTTAAAAAAGTGAACTTTCAACCTTCTTTCATAGAAAACAAGCATCTTCAATTGGATGTATCTGAATTTCAACAATGGAGGTTATATCAACATTCATATTTTTTATATTTTGACGGGGCATAAAAACAGAATACAAGGGTGGTAGGAATAGGGGGAATCCTTAATGATCCCAAAGGAAAAATTGAAACTATATGCCTAGGGGTTAGGAATCTCATCCAATAACTAAGTAGAATATTACTCTTTTCTTCAAGGGCTAAAGTTGGTAGTGGAAAATCAAATTCAACACTTAATCATCTTGGGAGATTCTAGCATTGTTATCAAGTTGATGCAATGTGTTCCCTAGAACATATCAACCTTAGATTGTTGAGGGTGGGGATCAATGAACTATAATTTTAAAGGAGAATATCATTTTTTTCTTCAATTGCATCCACCTTCCCAATGGTTAATATTTTGGAAGCAAAGTTGGCATTCAAATGGGCTACTCAAGGTAAACATCTTTTGTTGGAAATTGGTGCACAGTAAAATTTTGACTAGTCTTTGAAATGAGGGATTTAGGGACCTACTAGATGTGCATAGTGTCTTTCTCATTCAAAGAAAATTCAACACCTATTTCTAGAGTGTGAATACACCATCAATGTATGATAAGATGCTTTGTGGAAACAAGTCATAGAATGGAAATGTTAAATAGCGGAAATAACTTGTTTTATTCATAGGGTTAAAAGCTACAAAGAAGAAACCACAAAGAAATCCCTTCTTAAAATATTATGGTAAGCTCTCCCTAAGTTCATATAATGGAAAATACGGTTAAAGCGCAACAAGGATTTATTCAAACATGAGTTGGATAACTCTCTCAAAGTAGCGATCAAAGCTAAAGGACTCCTAGCTCAATACATCAACTCCAAAGGTAAGAGGTTTCCAGAAAATCAATATTGTGAGGAGGATGAATAAATTTGGATTCATCATTTCCAAATATACCTTGATTCCTTTAAAAAAGTGAACTTTCAACCTTCTTCCAGAGAAAACAAGCGTCTTCGATTGGATGTATCTGAATTTCAACAATGGAGGTTATATCAACCTTCATATTTTTTTTATATTTTGACGGGGCATCAAAACATAATATAAGGGTGGTAGGAATAGGGGTAATCCTTATTGATCCCAAAGGAAAAATTGAAACTATATGCCTAGGGGTTAGGAATCTCATCCAATAACCAAGTAGAACATTACTCTTTTCTTCAAGGGCTAAAGTTGGCAGTGGAAAAGAAAATTCAATACTTAATCTGTAACAACCCTCCTAGTTAAGGACAACTACTCTGACAACAGGTGCAATTTTTTTTTTGTTGTTGTTTAAAGTGTGTGCGCGCGTGTAGAAGAAACAAACCCCTTGACTCTACGTCACCACTCGAACCAACAAGACACAAGTAAGACGAACACAATCAAGACGACCCGACATGTCACAGTGACAACAAGAAATAACACCCCTGGACATAAGGCATGCAACTAGCAGCTGTAAGAAGGAACAAACACCGGGGGTTAGGTACAATACCGTCACAGAATGAAAGAATCCAACAGTAGAGTCGCAGTAGTGGAAACTGTGCCTTTAAACAACCCAAGACTACTGATACGACTCAGAGTGTGTCGCAAGAGTGGAACTGTGCCTTTAAATAGCCCGAGACTCTTGATACGGCACTGGATTCCTTCCACCGGATTTACACACAGACATAAATACTAAGCTACAAGAGGTGTCTAGATCCCGCCCGACACGAACCGGCTACCCAATACAATACCACCAAGTACTACAAAATCAGGGACAATCATGACCTCTATG
>SNQJ01S0043063.1:65019-90318 GCA_010110895.2 Picea sitchensis | reverse complement strand
CAATTCCTACACGAATATCATATAATAAAAAAATCATACACGATATCTAAATGTACCTAACTTACTTAAGAAAAAAATAGGTACATAAGAAAGTAGACATACATTATGACTAGTCATGCTTATTAGACTTATACATAAGAAAATAGACACACAAATCTTATTCCACTTGTGTAAAGGAGAGTATGAAGCCTTTGTTTGCATGCAAATATTAATAATTGTACTAAATATATGTGTATCAATTATAACTAAAAGACATTGAAATTAAAATAAAGCGCTTGACTACTAACTATGGAATTATGGCTAGAATGATCCACCAGTGCCCCCCATACATTATATTTTTAATATAATATATAATCTAATCCTAATAACCCTAACCTTAATAAATGTAATTGGGGATTTTGCACATAAAAAAAGAATGCCTAGGCGCCTTTGAAGCAGGAAAAGTATCCTTTTTGTATCTGTATTTTGTTGAACCCACTCTAATCTTACGTATCTGTATTTTTTTGAATCCACTCTAATCTTACGTATCTATATTTTGTTGGACCCACTCTAATCTTACATCTTAACCTAAAAAAAATTATCTTCTCTTGATAATGAACTTACAATTTATTTTGTTGTTCTTCTTGAGCAAAAGTATGCCACTGGTAATCAAGAGTAAACAATTTACATATGCTATAAGTTAATAGACAATTTGACAAAGGAAAAATGTTCATGAAATATCAAAATAATGAAGAAAATTAAATTTGTTTTTCCTCTCCATGTATATGTTTAAATAACCTGTTATGAATTAATGTATAGTGTTGGATTACAATTAGTCTCATGGTGGGTTATGAATTGTGGAAATACTCGATTCTCATCATAATATCACAAATACAAATATCTTATATATAAAGAGGAATTCATAATATGAATTAGATGATATCATTTTTTCCAGTTGAAAATATAGCTTAGTTTGTTAAAAATCCTACATCAACAATACCAACTCCAAAAGTTTGTAAAAAAAAATCCAAAGTTCTTCTGTCTATCTAACACCGCAAAATTAACATCTAAATGCATGCGATCTATTCACACATTAGGTATGAATACTAGAGAACCATGGGGAACTTGTGTGGGTATATGTAAAGTACAAAATCGACATTGCAGACAGAGGTCGACCACCATACACAACACGTTCATCATAACCTAATACTATGAAAACATGTGGATCGGGTTGCCTTTGCTGGAAGTTTCCACAGCGGAACTGAATGTTGATGGTCGATCATGTTTGACATGGGTTCTCAACTTGCACTTTGAATCTCAGTGGTGTGGTAAAAGCCACTTGAATTTGGTGTACCAACGAGTTGTTTGGACCGCATTTCGCATCCACAATATCACCTACCACATTTTCACCCTAAAACCTTCAATATTTCCCACTCCAAAAACTTCAAGTGATATTAACCACTATGGTTATGTGAATTGGGAACAATTTATAACAATTTTTTTATAAAGTCATTTTTACTCCATATTGTTTAAACATCAGAAAAAATGAAGAGATTTTATAGTTATACAAATTATCTTAAAAAATTATTGGAACATTTACACACATCTGGTATCTATATATAGTTTATTATTTACTATGTATTCATATACTTTGTACTGCAAAACTATTCACAGAACTTAAACAAAACAGAAGTTCGAGTACCTTTTCAATAAACAAATATCCATCCATATGCCAATCTGTTGGAGAACCTCAAGGGGCACAACTTGTGTAAAATATAAGATTTTTCACTATTCCGATTGGGCACCCATATGAGCCTGAGATTTTATGCCCTTGTCCCACATCCTTCCAATAACCCGCTTTCGTGGTTGTCTTTATTGTTGTGCATTTCATATGCTTCCTCTTCCTCGGGCTTGTTGTGGTTCCATTTGCCTGGTCTAACCTGAATTTTTTGCATTACACAGTAGAACGAAAGTAAGGTGTGTGGAATGCAGAATTGTGGGTAGTGGAAGCGAATGGATGACATACCACAATCTAATTGCCAATTTTCCACAGCCTCGACACCTGCCATTAAGATAAATGGGATCTTAACATATGACTATTTTTTAGCACAAGCAATTGCTAGTCGTCTAACGTGGCAATCTAGTGGTGAACAAGTAATTTTTTAATCATATTAAGTAAATGTAAAAAATTAAACACATAAACACATGCCTTTATAAATGAGAGGATGTTAATTTGTCAAAATCTCATCCATTTATTAGAGACGATGATGAAGAATATGCCAACATCTTCAATTGTTGACCATAAGATTAGAATTTGTGATTAAAAGGTTGATTAATCCATCGATTCCAACAGGGGGGGACACCTATCAACTTAATTATATGTTATAATACCAAGTGTCAAGGAATTAAAGTGAGAAAGTTACAAGTCATTTACAAACCTGCAGTTAGAAGAAGGAGAATTATAAAAAATAATTTAAGACTGCACATAATTGAATGATGGCGACACAATCTTTTACAATCATCTGATTAATTAGAGGTCACAAACTATCAACCTTTTACATGGTATCACTTCAATGGTTGATATAAAAGTGGCACCATTTATTCTAGTTATAGAGCTATTTATTGTAGTTAGGGTTTATTTTAGTTACATAACTATTCATTCTAGTTAGGGTTTATTCTAGTTACAAAACTATTTATTTTAGTTAGGGTTTGTATATTAAAAACCTGTTTGTATGAGAAAGGATGGAGAAATATTGTAGAGATGATGAAGGATCTATAATTATGAGACACATTAGCTATCCAAACTCGTGCCAATGCCTACGAGAATATCATATAATAAATAAATTCATACATGATATCTAAATGTACCTAACTTAAGAAAAAAATAAGTACATAAGAAAATATACATAAATCATGACTAGTCATGCTTATTAGACTTATACATAAGAAAATAGACACAAAAATATTATTCCACTTTTTTTAAAGGAGAGTATGAAGCTCCCATTTGCATGCAAATATTAATAATTTTACTAAATATATGTGTATAAATTATAATGTTGAAAAACATTGAAATTTAAATAAAGTGTTTTACTACTAACTATGGAATTATGGCTGGAATGATCCACCAATGCCCCCATACATTATATTTTTAATATAATATATACCCTAATCCTAATAACCCTAACCTTAATAACTATAATTGGAGATTTTTCACATACAAAAAGACTTCCTAGACACCTTTGAAGTAGGAAAAATATCCTTTTGTATCTATATTTTTTTTAACCCACTCTAATCTTATGTATCTGTATTTTGTTGAACCCACTCTAATCTTATATCTTAACCTAAATTTTTTTATCTTCTCTTGATAAAAAAACCTCCAATTTATTTTTTTGTTCTTCTTGAGAAAAACTATGCCACTCAGAATCAAGAATAAACAATTTACATATGCTATAGGTTAAAAAACAATTTGTCATAGGCAAAATATTCATGAAATATCAAAATCTGGAAGCAATTTTTTTTTCCTCTCCATGTGTATGTTTAAACAACCTATTATGAATTAAGGTAGAGTATTGGATTAGAGTTTGTCTCATGACGTGTTATGAATTGTGGTAATACTTGATTCTCATCATAATGTCACAAATGGAAACATCTTCTATATAAATAAGAATTCATAATATGAATTAGATGATATCATTTTTCCCAGTTGAAAATATAGTTCAGATTTTTAAACCTTTTTCATTGAAGCATAACATCAATCCTACATCAACAAGACCAACTCCAAAAGTTTGGAAAAAAATATTTGAAGTTCTTCTCTCTAGCTAACACCACAAAATGAACATTTAAATTCATGCGAGCTATTCACACAGTAGGTCTGAATACTAGAGTGCCATGGGGAACTTGGCGTGGGCATATGTAAAGAACACACTCTGCATCACAAACAGAGGTCGACCATCGTACACAACACAGTCGTCATAACCTAATACTCTAAAAATGTGTGGATCTGGTCACCTTCGCTAGAAGTTTCCACAATAGACATGAATGTTGATGGCCGTAAATGTTGGACATGGGTTCTTAACTTGCACTCTGAATTTCAATGGTGTGCTAAAACCCACTTGAATTTGGCGTACCAACAATGTGTTTAGCCTGCATTTCGCATCCACAATATCACCTACCACATTTTTCACCTTAAAACCTTCAATATTTCCCACTCCAAAAACTTCAAGTGATATTAACCAATATGGTTATGTGAATTCAGAACAATTCATAGAATTTTTTTTATAAATTCATTTTTACTCCATGTTGTTTAAACATCGGAAAAAAGGAAGAGATTTTATAGTTATACAATTTATCTTAAAAAATTACTGGAATATTTACACACACTAGTATCTATATACAGTTTATTAATTACCATTTATCCATATACTTTTTAGTGGAAAAACAATTCACAGAACTTAAAAAGAACAAAAATTTGAGTACCTTTTCTACAAACAAATATTCATCCATACACGAATATGTTGGAGAACCTCGAGGGGCACAAACTGTGTAAAATATAAGACTTTCGTTTCAATTGGGAACCCATCTGAGCCTGAGATTTTACGCCCTTGTCTCACATCCTTCCAATAAATCGCTTTTGTGGCTCTCTGTATTGTTGCACATTTCATATGCTTCCTCTTCCTCGGGCTTATTGTGGTTCCATTTTCCTGGTCCAAACTGAATTTTGTGCATTACATAGTAGAACGAAAGTAGGGTGTGTGGAATCGTGGGTAGAGGAAGCGAACGAACGACATGCCACAACCTAAATGCCAATTTTCCACAGCCTTGACACTTACCATTCACCTAAATGGGAGTTCGACAAACGACTTTTGTTTTGCACAATCAATTGCTAATCACCTAATGTGGCAATCTGGTGGTGAGAAAGGAATTTTTTAATGATATTAAGTAAATTTCTAATCAGATAACATGGCCATCTGGTGGTGAGCAAGTAATTTTTTAATCATATTAAGTAAATGTAAAAAAGTAAACACATAAACACACATCTTTATAAATGAGAGGAAGTTAATTTATCAAAATATCATCCATTGATTACAGATGATGAAGAAGAATAGGCCAACATCTTCAATTGTTGACCATAAGATTCGAATTTATGATTAAAAGATTGATTAATCCATCGATTCTAATAAGGGGGATGCCTATCCACACAATTATGCTTCATCTTGATCACACTCCATGATATTTCGATCTAACACTCCATGATCGATGCACCTGGTGGCTCAACAGGGCATTTTCAAACCATACATTGAGCGGTCTAATCAATCATTCAATGGGTGTCTACTTCTTCCGTGACATATCCCTAACTGTATGGCCAAATGTCTTGGGGAAATCTATTATAGATGCACATTCACTACTCTTAAAAGAGCACTCGATTCCCATTTAGTTTGATCACCAATTATGACCATATTTTCATTTGCAAACGGGATAGCCCAAATTGCTACATGCTCAACTAAGGGCATTGGTGCGATGTTATATATTTCCAGCATTCCTCTTTGGACAATAATGATAACAAACCAATTATTTGCACAATAGTTTTACAGACTATGTTTTAATGGGGCAATCGTCTTTTTGGTGGTGATTTGTATTAGTTATATTGTATATCCTTTGGGGAATCTAACACCTCTCAATCCTCTTCACAATGTCATGCAAGCCCATGACGTCATCCAACACCACAATACACTCCCCTATACAATTGAATCTGTGTTAAAAATCATATTCCCACCTTTTTTCATTCTTTTTTCTTTCTAAAAATCTTACGAGAACTGGTGGCTCGTTTTCTAGGAGATTGGTTGGTTGCCCACTATATTTTTCATTCATCATGATCCATTTTCTTCTATATCCATTACATCCTTCCTTAAATTATGGCTCCATATGGAGAGATGTTCTCCTACCCGCCATAGAAATAGGGATCTTTTAGATTACATGTGGGAAAATGGGATATTATAGAGAGGACGAAATCAAGATCTTTTTAGATTACACATGGGAAGACAAGCTATTATAGAGAGGAGGAAATCATGATCTTTTATATTACATGTGGAAAAATAGGTTGTTACAGAGAGAGGATGAGGAAAAATAGGCTATTATAGAGAGAGGAGGAGTCTAAACGTTTTACAATTTGGATATTTTTGGACAATCTCACTGAAATAAAAAGAATTGTTGGAAAATGCAATTTTTCATTATTGGATTTGCATTTTTATTTTGCAAAATTGGATTTACTTTAATAAAAAATACCTATTGCACCCAGATTATGCAATCTCAATAATTGAAATAATATGTGATTCTAGCACTCTGTAACTGAATTATGGACAAAAATGATCAAAAGAAAATAGCAGTGGAAGGTCAAAATCATAGCTTGTTTAGACAACTTCTTATGGATGTTGGCTATCATAACACTTTCTAGTTAGGATGAAATGGTCTCACTCTTCTTATCCATTTTGAATGCTAGTGGCTACAACTTCACATGGACAATGACCTGGTTCCCTCCCAACCCTACCTTACATCATGGAGGAACTCACCAACCTGTTTATCACATGGTTGCTACAAAATGGTTTTCTATGGTGCTTTCGAAGATTCTTTTCCCCTTACATAGGGAGATCCCCACCGTGAATATTTCACTATAGGAACCATATTTCATTAAGATAGTTGCCTTGTTTTCATATATGAATGCAACACCACAAACCTAGGAGTAGATAATGTTGGACAACCAACACATTGTCTTACCACATCATATCAACAATCAATAGTTTATGTTGAGTGTGTGGAGGCTACCCATTGCCTCACTTTACAATCCAATGTTGGTAGTCTTTTGAGGGATTTATAAGGGAACACATCATTTTCACGATGCAAATTTTGCACATATGAGGTCCACTAAACTTTGTTGCATTATTGGTTCTTTCTTATGAGGCATACAAAATGTTTTTTCACCCACATTGTAGATATGATTATCTTTCTTGTCATAATTTTTGCACTCCTTGGTATATGGCGCACTATCAAAATTATTTGTAGGTGTGGTTTGACTATCATTACTGTTATAGAGTGTTTGTCATGATCCCTAGACATTTTTAGGGAGAAAATATCTCTCAAGGATTTTAGGGAGGAAATATCTCTCAAGATCCATCAAATTAGGATATGGGTTTGAGAAAATATCTCAACCATCCATGAGACTCTCAACTTCTCCTTAAGTGTGACGTCCCCAGCCATCAACTAGCTGGGAAACGCCACTTCTTGGACATCTCTCTTAGCTTTGATACTAATTCGTGACATCCCTGGATCTAACCAATAGGTCAGGTCATGCCACCGAATAACCTTTATGATCTGATACCAATTTACGAATTTATATGCATGCATATGTAATGCAAATTAACATATACACCATTCTATTCATGCCACTTATTCATGCAGAAATAATCATTAAAACATACAGACAACATAAGCATACATATGACATATTCTAACCATACACAGATCAATGAAAAAATAACTGTAAGCCTACACATACAACATATAAGATATATCCATGTATTACTCATCAATTATAATACATGCACAGTTACACAATATACAATCAACAAATATTTGGTACTTATATTTCAATAGATGACCACCAAATGCGTGAACACCTTCCATGAACCTCCCATCCTTAGACCCCATTGCTCATCACACTTAGCAATGGGTCACCCCTGAGCTGGGACTAAAATTCACCCAGGGTAAAGGAATCCTAGACCTAGGATAAGGCTATGGGAAACTGCACTGTCAAACTAGAAGGATTCTCCCCAAGGAGCCTACTTACGCCCACTTCTCACAGACTCTCATTCCCCACATTCCTATCCCACCCTAGGAATATTCACCTTCACTGTTCCACAGTCCATCGGTTGCTCCACTTCCCTTCCAGGGATTCAACAACATGTCACATTAGGAATTCTTAGGGCTACGTAGATGGTACTGGAATCCCTCCAAGAGAAATCAATTCCCAACAAACTCTCTCACCTAGAAAGAGTTTCTCACATGCCTGACAACCCGTTTCTTCAACAATGGGCCTGAAAACCCGCCTCTTCAATCCACAACTACCAAAATTCATGTAAGGCAAGGGGATAACTCAACAATTTATAGAGGTTCACCATGGCAGAAAAAAGTCTAGCTACGTAGTTGTTCAGTGTGTGTGTGTGAATTGCACAAAGGATGGCCAACATTATGAGGATGAAATCATGGGAAACTAAATGGGCAGACTGGTCAAAATGTAGAGAGCGAGCACGGAAAATGGTGAGCACCCCCTCTCCTCAAGAAGGTGCCTGAATGGTTAGTGAACCCCCAACAAAGGTGAAACTTCCCACACAAATATGCATGAGGCCTCAGTGACACTTGGCTCTCCAAGAGCATGCTCCTCTCCACTTGGATTTTGTTCCTCTTCTCAAGGAACTTAGAATAACTGGGTTTATTTTCCCAACTTTAGTACTTTTCAGGAATATATTATAATATTCCCTTGGGTTAAGACCTCAAGATTAACCCCTCTTTCCTATCCTCTCAGCCCCATTCCTTTCCCTACCCAGTGGATCTAAGTGCCCCATAACTCTTTCTTCATGGTCGGTCTACACACAACGATGTATTTTTATTAATAATCTGCATAATTTCATATACAAAAATTAGGCCCATTGACATTAGCATCTAGGCTCTTCGGCCTAATAAACACATAATCCTACCAACTTATAATTACTTGTCTCACCAACCTACAAACATCATTATATTTCACAGGGGCTCGACCTTGGAGTATTACAATCCCATCCCCTTATTTTTGCACTGTCCTAAGTGCAACTTATTTACATAATATCACCAAGGTTTTAAAAATATTCAAAAATATGTGGGTATTATGCCCACATAGCATCTTCATGCTCCCATGTTGCGTCCTCAGGAGCGTACTAGGTCCATTGAAACTTTACAAGCCCTATGGCTCTATTCCAAAGCTGCTTTCTTTTTCGGTCCAGTATACGCACCGGATGCACCTGAAAAGCGCTTTCCTACTCTGCTTGAATCACAGTCCAATCAATAACATGATTAACATCATGTACATATTTATTAAGAAATGAAACATGAAATACATTATGTATAGACATGCATGCATACAATGCAAGCATATAAGCTACTGGACCGGTCCTCTCTATGATTTCAAATGACCCACAATATCTGGCTTCCAACTTTGAACAATTTCCCAACTTCAGGGAGCTTCTATTGGCCTTCACTCTCAAGAATACACAATCTCCTACTTTAAATTCCCTGTGAGTTCTCTTCTTATCAGCATAACTTTTCTTCCTGTCTTGGGAAACCTTCAAATTTTTCTTGGTCTTCAGGATTTGTTCTTCCATTTCCTTGAGAAACTCTGGCCCAACCACTTCCCTATCAGCTGGGTTGTCCCAGCTTACTGGGTTGTTGCACTTTCTGCCATAACGTGCTTCAAACAGACTCATCTTCAGTGATGCTTGAAACCCATTATTGTAGGAAAATTATACCAAGTGTAGATAATCTTCCCATTTAGATGGTTTGTCCATCACATACATCCTTAGCATATCTTCTATTACTTGGTTCATAGTCTCTGGCTTCCCATCAGACTCATGATGATAAGCAGTGTTGAAGTTCATATTTGTTCTGAACCCTTTGAATAACCCCTTCCATAACTTTGATGTAAACTTTGGGTCTCTGTCAGACACAATTGTCTTGCGTACACCATGCAAGCGTGCTATTTCCCTCCTATAAATATCATCAACGTTAGTTTCCTTATGAGTAGTATTCATAGGAATGAAATGGGAAGATTTAGTAAGCTTTTCCACCACTACCATGATTGTATCATGTTGCTTTCTTGTTCTGGGAAATCTTGTGATGAAATCCATTGTCACAACTTCGCATTTCCACTCAGGGATGGGTAATGGATGTAGTAACCTAGTTGGGTTTCTATGTTCAGTCTTGACCCTTTGACATTCCAAGAATTTAGCTATGTATTCAACAATCTCCCTCTTCATGTCGGGTCAATAATATTGGCTCTTGACTACCAAAGCTTTTTTCTGATATCCTAGGTGTCCTGCATAAGGCACATTATGCATCTCTTTTAAAATTACACTCCTCAATTCCAGAGACACTGGTACATAAACTCTGTTTTTGTACAAGAGAATTCCATCAATTCCCAATTCCTAATGTTCAGTTTTTTGCTGCATTCTACCTTGCTGCAATTTTGTTACCAATTCCATGTATTGCAAATATGCTTTTGTCACTTCAGAAATTATGCCTTTAAGTTCCATCTGATACATGCAAATGGTTGTAGCATGCAGTTCATGCACTCTCCTACTGAGTGAGCCAACCACTTTGTTCTCCTTTGCTTTGATGTGCTTGATATCAAAGTCATACTCAAAGAGGAATTCCAACCATCTACTTTGCCTAGCATTCAAAGTAGGTTGATCAAACAAATATTTCAAACCATTATGGTCTGTCCTTAACTCAATCCTCCTTCCCATGAGGTAGTGCCTCCACTTATTCAAAGCTTGCACTATGGCTGCCAATTCCAAATCATGAGTGGCATAGAGCCTATCACGCTCTTTCAATTTTCTGGACTCAAAACATATCACAAACTCATTTTGACTGAGGACTCCACCCAGTCCTTCTTTACATGCATTTGTACATACAATGAAGTCTTCATTTGGATTTTCAATCCTCGGAATTGGAGTGTTGGTTAACAATTGCTTCAATTGCTGGAAGATTCTTTCACATTCTTCTATCCATTGATACTTCTTCCCCTTCCTTTTTCAAGGAAGTGATGGGGTGAGCTATTCTCGAAAATCCCGCAATGAACCTTTTGTAGTAGCTAGCTAGACCCATGAAGGATCTGACTTCTATCACATTCTTAGGTCTTGTCTACCCTTTAATGGCTTCTATCTTTTCAGGGTCCACTGTTATCCCATCCTTTGAAATGATATGCCCCAAGTAGTGAATTTTGTTTTGATAAAATGAGCACTTGCACAATTTGGCATACATCTGACACTCTCTTATCACTTGCAGCACCATTCCTAAATGATTCTCATGCTCTTCTTCTTTCTTGGAATATACAAGAATGTCATCCAGAAAAACAATGACAAACTTGTTTAAATATTCCCAGAAAACACCATTCATTAAGGACATAAAAACAACTAGTTCATTTGATAACCCAAATGGCACCATTGTGAACTCATAATGACCGTACCTTGTCCTGAAGGTGGTCTTGTTGACGTATTCCTCTTTAATCCTTACTTGATGATATCCTGACCTGAGATCTATCTTTGAAAATATCTTTACATCCTTCAACTGATCAAAGAGATCATCAATCCTTGTTAAAGGATACTTGTTCTTTATAGTCACTTTGTTCAACTATCTGAAGTCGACGCACAATCTCAATGTCCCATATTTCTTCTTCACGAACAATACTAGGGAACCCCCAAGGTGACACACTTGGGCGTATATACCCCTTCTTTAGAATCTCTTCAAGATGCATTTGAAATTCCATCAGCTCTGGTGTACTCATTCTATAAGGAGTCTTTGATACTGGAGCTACTCCAGGTATCAAATTAATAGAGAAATCAATATCTCTCTTTTGAGGTAGTCCCGGTACCTCTTTGAACACATCTTCAAAATCTTCCAGAACTACATGATCATCTAGATTTGGCACCTTATCCTTAGATGCTTCCTCTATATGGGCTACAAATATTTGGCAACCCTTCCTGTAACACTTCTTCAACTACATTCCTGATATTTTATGGACAATAACTACCCTAGGAATTCATTGGACTGTTTTTTGATTTCCTTCCTCATCCAAGCAAGTGAGTTCCTTATTATGGAAATCTAATATGGCATGGTGTTGGTCCAACCAATCCATACAAATTAGGTAATCATATGATCCCAACGACAAGATGTTCAAATATTCCTTGGTACACAGTCCATTCATGCCGACTGGACATGATTTAACCAACTCCACAAGTTTCCTCTTGGCTCCTGTAGCTAGTTGTACCAGCCAAGATTTCCCATGCTTGCTTCTTGGCAAGAGAAATATTTCCACTACCTTAGGGTCTATATAGCTATGACTAGCCCTTGAATCAATTAAAATAGTAAAGGCATGGTTATTGATCATACCTTCGACTTCAATCATGTGTGATCGAAATTCAACTTGCTTGTTGTCCAGGGCTGCATAGATCCTTGGTACTCTTCTTCCCATATCCTCCACTGTTTCTTCTTTCTATACATTGTGGAAAACTCTTACCTTGTCACTTTTGTGAGGACAATCTCTATACTTGTGGTCTCCTTTATAGCCCCAACATTCAATGGGTTCCTACCTTGAACTTTTCCCTCCTACCTCATCCATTCCATGGTCTCTAAAATATGGTTGTCCTTGAGGTCTATTTATGAAAAATGAAGGCTTTTTTCCCTTCTTATTTTGTTCCTTCTTGAACTTCTTCTTGTCCTCCCAAGCTTCTGGAAAGTAGGCTTTCCTTTTTGTTGATCATATAAGCATTTTTCTCTCCTTATAGTTTCTTCCAGAGTCTTGGGATCATTTTATTGAATTTTATCACTGATGAAAGATGGAAGTCCACTCAGGTACCTATGAATCTTCACTGTCTCATCCTTGATGAAGGTGACATACTTCAACATCTCTAAGAATCTCTTTTCATATTCATCGATAGCCATACTTCCCAGCTTGAGTTCAAAGAACTCTTTCATTTTCTTATCATTGTACCTCTTAGTTAGGTATTTATTTTCAAAATTCCTCTTGAAATCCTTCCAAGTCACATTTTTCTCCCTGAGGTGTTGTACTCGCACTAGATGATCCCACCACATGGATGCTTTTCCTTTAAGTTGATAGATGGAAATTCTTCCTTCTACATGAGAAGAATAGTTATGTAATTGAAAATACTTTCTCATGCCCAACAACCATGTCTCTGCATCTCCATCCTTCTTTTTCTCCCCATCAAACGTAGGAGGTTTGATTTTGTTCATTTCCCCTCGTAGCTCATCCTTCCCAGGCCTCTTATGATTCATAACAGGGGATAGAATTGAGTTGATGTGTACTCTCTTATTGGAATGCCTCGGGGAGTGTTGGTGATGTATTCTATCACTTTTTGTTCTTCTGTGAATTCCTGATTTTCTTGAGCCACTCTCCTTATCCAATTTATTTTTTATTCCTTCCAAGCTCTACATCAACTTTATGTTGAATTCTCCCTATTTCTCCCTAGCCTTCATGATCTTTTTGTTATCTTCTCGGTGAATCTGGACATCTTTCTGCAACTTTTCAATGATTTTCATCATGTTTACTTCTTTATCTATCTCTTCTCCATGCCCATTGGAGTTTGATCCTTCAAATCCTAAATGGACATCCATTCCTCTAAGTTCATTTTACAAACTGTAAGCACCCTATGCCTTCCCCATTTTTCTGCACTATGCAACATTTCGATTCGGTTCTGACAATCATTAATTTTGCAAAATGTGCAGTCAACCGAATTTTATTCAGGATAATAGGCTTTAATTTTATTTTTTTTCAGAATAAACCAATATGATTCAATAAAAGCAATATCAAATTTAGATTTCAATGGGTCTTGGTCAGTCAAGAACCCCTCAGGCTTCTATCCCTAAGCTTCGCTCTTTTTTGCAACATATTTTCGGGTGTTAGCCTCTTTTATTTTTCCCTTGGCTCACATGGGACCACAAATGTGACCTAGTGCTTATGATTTGGGAACTTATCCGAATCTTTGAGACATCGAGCTCTGATCTTTGGAGGTTTCCATTTTTCCACACGTCGCAAACATCATAGCACAATGAATTGTCGAATGCACAAAGAATGATGGGTCTATGGTCCACCTTTCTTGCAAGATCTACAGAACTCCAAGCTTCAGGATTCATGGCTCCGAGACTTCGGGGCTTCAAGATTTGGCGGATTTCACATCTCCACACCCTAACTCCCGAACCGTGAATCTCTGATATTTCCACGTCACCTTGGTGATGTCATCGCATCACTTTACTTCAACGTTATGGAATTTCGGGGGTTTCTTCCTCCCATTCCATCACGAGCCATTTATTCCATAGTGTCAAGTATCCAGACTTCACGATATGGCACCATGCGTCCACTGGGGTCCACGATTTTCGTGCTTGAACTAATAAATACTTAAAACGTGACATCAAACTTTATACTTTTCAAATTGCGGGGGCATAGGTCAAAGGTTTTGGAGTAACCCACTGATCGCTCCACAATTGTCCCCACGCTGACACATACCCTTCTGGGAAACCCTGGTTTGAATTGCGAGACTACCCTACAAAATTATCTATCGCACAACTTTGATCCCTGCCATACCTCCTGACCATCGATCTCGATAGATCGTGATCAAAGTTAATATAGCCCTGATCTAGCTAACTTATTTTCCAAGTTTAACTACCTTGTGCCACCACCAGGAGTGACACGTGGAAGGACACACAGAGCCGACTCGTGGCCCAATCAAGAGGGTGACATATATCACATTCTAACTGCATTTCTATCTTACAAAGGTTTTTAACTCACTTACACGTGGTACACATCCCATGTGTCCTCATCATACCTAGTGACATCAGTAGGACACGCCACTTCAGGACTTTCAACTTCGAGAGATTTCACCTTAGCATACCCCGTTTCTCCCGAACTTTCTTACCTTCCGCTCTTGGCTTATCCCTACGGTTCTGATCCATCCTTGGTCAAATCCAATGGTAAACACTCCCCCCTCGAATCTACGGTGTAGATCCTATTCGGGACTTCAGAACTTCGAGCTTTGACCCTTTCTTCTCTATCACACATAAACTTCACTGAAGTCATGAAGTCTAGAGTACTTAGGGGTTAATCCTCATGCACCTTTCTCCAGATCTGACGGTTGTGAAGGATCCTCCTTCTCCCGAACAAATCCCATGAACCAACTTCAAATCTTGCGGTTCCAAACCCACAGTTACTATAGTCTCTTTTCTCCGCTATATTTCTTGAACCACTATACCATTTTGTCTTTCTCAACAACAACTTGCTCTGATATTTTGATTCCATAAACACTTATACAGCTTAATTCAGGATCAATGTCGAAAACTGGGCTTCAATTTTGTCCATTTTGATAATAATTTCCTTCTGAAACCTTCTCTTCAACTTCCACTTTCCTGGCCCATCCAGGACCAGTGTTGAAACCATGGCTCTGATACCATTATGTGACGTCCCCAACCACCAATATGTCAGGAAATGCCACTTCGTGGACATCTCTCTTAGCTATGATATCAATTCGTGACATCCCCAGAACTAACCAATAGGGCAGGCCATGCCACTGAATAACCTTTATGCTCTGATACCAATTTACGAATTTATATGCACACATATCTAACACAAATTAAGATATACAACATTTTGTTCATGCCACTTATTCATGTGGAAATAATCATTAAAACATATAGACAACATAAGCATACAAAAGACATATTCTAACCATACACATATCAATGCGGAAATAACTGTAAGCCTACACATACAACATATACGATATATCTAGGTATTACTCATCAATTATAACACATGTATAGTTACACAATATACAATCAACATAAATTTGGTACTTATATTTCAATAGATGACCACCAACTACATGCATACCTTCCACCAAACTCCCAGCCTTAGACCCCGCTGCTCATCACACTAAGCAGTGGGTCACCCATGAGCTGGGACTAAACTCCACCCAAGGAAAAGTAATTCTAGACCTAGGCTCAGGCTATGGGAAACTGCACTGTGCAAATGGAAGGATTCTCTCCAACGAGCTTACTTACACCCACTACTCAAAGAATCTCATTCCCCACATGCCTTTCCCACCATGGGAATATGTACCTTCACTATTTCACAATCCATTGACTGCTCCACTTCCCTTCCAGGGATTCAACAACATGCTAGATCAGGAATTCTCAGAGCTCCATAGCTGGTACTGGACTCCCTCCAGGAGAAATCACTACCCAATAAACTCTCTCACTTGGAGAGAGTTTCTCACATGCCTGACAACCTGCTTCTTCAACCACAGGCCTGACAACCCGCCTCTTCAATCCACAACCACGAAAAATCGGGTAAGGCAAGGGGACAACTCAACAATTTATAGAGGTTCACCATGGAGGAAAAGACTTTGGCTGGGTACTTTTTTAGTGTGTGTGTGAACTGCACAAGGGATGTCCAACATGCTGAGGATGAACTCGTGGGAAACTAAATGGACAGACTGGTCAGAATGTAGAGAGCGAGCAAGGTAAATGGTGAGCACCCCCGCTCCTTAGGAAGGTGCCCGAATGGTTAGTGAACCCCCAACAAAGGTGAAGCTTCCCACATAAATCTGCATGCGTCCTGGGTGACACTTGGCTCTCAATGAGCACTCTCCTCTCCACTTGGATTTTGTTCCTCTCCTCGAGGAACTTATGATAACTGAGTTTATTTTCCCAACTTTAGAACTTTTGAGGAATACATTATAATATTCCATTGGGTTAATCCCTCAATATTAGCCCCTCTTTCCTAGCCTCTCAGCCCCATTCCTTTCCCTAACCAGTGGATCTAAGTCCCCCATAACTCTTTCTTCATGGTTGGTCTACATGCAATGATGTATTTTTACTAATAATCTGCATAATTTCATATACAAAAATTATGCCCACAGACCTTAGCATCTAGGCTCTTCGGCGTAATAAACACATAAACCTACCAACTTATAATTACTTAGATCACCATTATACAAACATCATTACATTTCACAGGGGCTCGACCTTGGGGTATTATAATCCCCTCCCCTTATTTTTGCACTGACCTCAGTGCAACTTATTTATATAATATCACCAAGGTTTTCAAAATATTCAAAAAGAAGAGGGTATTCTTCCTGCATAGCATATTCATGCACCCATGTTGTGTCCTGAGGACTAGACCAGGTCCATTGAACCTTTACAAGCCCTATGGATTGATTCCATAGATGCTTTCTTTTTTGGTCTAGTATACGCACTAGATGCACCTGAAAAGCACTTTCCTGCTCCACCTGAATCACATTCCAATCAATAAAATGATTAGCATCAAGTACATATTTCTTAAGCAATGACAGATGAAATACATTATGTATACATATGCATGCAGGAAATGCAAACATATAAGCTACTAGACCAATCCTATCTAGGATTTCAAATGGCCCACAATATCTGGATGCCAACTTTGAACAATTTCCCAACTTCAAGGAGCTTTTGTTGGCCTTCACTCTCAGGAATACATGATCTCCTACCTTAAATTTCATGTGAGTTCTGTTCTTATCAACATAACGTTTATGCATGTCTTGGGAAACCTTCAAATTCTTCTTAATCTTCAACATTTTTTCTTCCATTTCCTTGAGAAAAACAGGCCCAACCACTGCGCTATCAACTGGGTTGTCCCAACTTACTGGGCCGTTTCACTTTCTTCCATAAAGTGCTTCAAACAGGCTCATATTCAGTGATGATTGATACCCATTGTTGTAGGCAAATTCTACTAAGTGTAGATAATCTTCCCATTTAGATGGTTTGTCCATCACATACATCCTTAGCATATCTTCTATTACTTGGTTCACCCTCTCCATCTTCCCATCAAAGTCAAGATGATAAGTAGTGCTAAAGTTCAAATTTGTTCTGAACCCTTTGAATAACCCCTTCCAAAAATTTGATATAAACTTTGGGTCTCTGTTAGACACAATTGTCTTGGGTACTTCATGCAAGATTGCTACTTCCCTCATATAAATATCAACAACTTTAGTTGCCTTATGAGTAGTCTTTATAGGAATTAAATGGGCAGCTTTAGTAAGTTTTTCCACCACTACCATGATTGCATCATGTTGCTTGCTTGTTATGTGAAATCCTGTGATGAAATTCATTGTCACAGCTTCCTATTTCCACTCAGGGATGGGTAATGGTTGTAGTATCCCAGCTAGGTGTCTATGCTCATCCTTGACCCTTTGACATTCCAAGGATTTAGCTATGTATTCAACAATCTCCCTCTTCATGTCGGGTCAATAATATTGGCTCTTGACTACCAATTTTTTTTTCTGATATCCTGGGTGTCTTGCATAAGGCACATTATGTATATCTTTTAAAATTGCACTCTTCAATTCTAGAGTCTCTGGTACATAAACTCTGTTTTTGTACAAGAGAATTCCGTCAATTCCCAATTCATAATCTTTATTTTTCTGCTGCATTTTACCTTGCTGCAATTTTGTTACCAATTCTGTGTATTGCAAATCTTCTTTTTCCGCTTCAGAAATTCTTCCTTTAAGATCCCTCTGATACATGCTAATGGTTGTAGCATGTAGTTCATGCACTCTCTTGCTGAGTGTGTCAAGCACTTTGTTCTCCTTTCCTTTGATGTGCTTAATATTGAAGTCATACTCAAAGAGGAATTCCAACCATCTACTCCGCCTACCATTCAAAGTAGACTGATCAAACAAATATTTCAGACCGTTATGGTCTGTCCTTAGCTCAAACCTCCTTCCCATGAGGTAGTTCCTCCACTTCTTCAAAGTGTGCACTATGGCTGCCAATTCCAAATCATGAGTGGCATAGAGCCTTTCATTCTCTTTCAATTTTCTGGGCTTGAAACACATCACAAACCCATTTTGACTGAGGACTCCACCCAATCCTTCTTTACATGTATCTGTGCATACAATGAAGTCTTCATTTGGATCTGCAATCCTCAGAATTGGAGCTCTGGTTAACAGTTGCTTCAATTGTTGGAAGCTTCTTTCACATTCTTTTGTCTAGTGAAACTTCTTCCCCTTCCTTTGTAAGGAAGTGATGGGGTGAGCTATTATTGAAAATCATGCAATGAAAATTTTGTAGTAGCCAGCTAGACCCATGAAGGATCTGACATCTATCACATTATTAGGGTTTTTCCACCCTTTAATGGATTCTATCTTTTCAGGGTCCACTGGTATCCAATCCTTTGAAATGATATTCCCCAAGTAATGAATTTTGTTTTGATAAAATGAGCACTTTCTCAATTTGGAATATAGTTGACGCTCTCTTAGCACTTGCAACACCATCCTGAAATGATTCTTATGCTCTTCTTCCGTATTGGAATATACAAGAATTTCATCCAGAAAAACAATGACAAACTTGAGGAGCTCCTCCTTGGGTTCATAAGGATCTTTCTTTTTCCAGAAGAGATGAATCTAGCTATGTCTAATGCTTTAGATCCAAGCATTTTTCCTTGCCTATGCTTTGAGGAAAAATCTCTTTTAGGGTGGGATGACCTTTAATATACTGTATGTCTATCACAATGTCATTAATTACTAATTAAATCATTAATGTAATAATTATACTTTTAATGTAAAGTCACGTCTTTTCAGAAAAAAAGATGTGACTCTACTCGTACATTGAATAAGACGGGGAATAATAAATTTATAAATATTAGATATATATTTCATATAGATCTAGTTTCATGCTTCGATTCTCTACCAGTTGGTCCCAACTTGCAATGAAGCGATCTTCTTCAAATTCCATTAGTTCATCCAACTATTTTTGAAGAGATTGGTCGTTGGACATATGTGTCGTGAGAACGATTCACAAACTTGGTATCACAAACTTTAAGAGAATGAAAAATTATTTTCCATAGACCAATATGAAGGGGGTATGCTTAATCAATACTTTATAGGTGGTTCTATATGCCCATAGTACTGCTGGAATCCATTGATCCCAGTTGTCACATTGCACATTACAAACCTTGGTGAATGCATGCTCTAGTATCTTATTGAAGGCTTCAACTATGTCGTTGTCTTGCGGATGATAATGGGTGCTCTTTTGGTGATGGATCATAAATTTATGAGTGAGTGCATGGATAGTTTCATTCAAAAAGTGCATGCCCTAATCACTCATTAACACTTTGGGGCAGCCAAACCTTGTGATCACATTCTCAAATATGAAGTGTGTGGTCGTCTCTATGGTACAATATTTTACTAGCATATCTTTCAACCAATGCATCAGATAATCTGTGGTGGTAATAATGTAACGTGTGCCTACTTGGACCACCTGGGGGATGATTGTTGGCACACTTTATTATATTGAGAGTGGGGGTTGAATCAATATAGGATTGTTTTCCTTTTCTTACAATATTTATCAATTTATTACTTTACTAGCCATAAGTAGTTAATGATAAATACATACAACGATACAATCCACAATATACATATATTTAATGTGGAAACCCAAATGGGAGAAAACCACATTATCTTTATAATATCATGTAGGCATCAACCTACTATTATAATATTTGCAGACATGAATTTGCAGGAGACACCAATATCCTTCGTTGAGCACCAACTTAGCAATGCATATAGGCACCAACCTACAAATTCAATATTTGCAGGAACCTACTTGCAGGAGACAACCATCCCCTTAGTTGAGCACCAACTCAGCAATGCCTATAGAAACCAATGTATAACTGTAGTGTTTACACACACCAACCTGCAAGAGACACCAATATCCTCAATTGAGCACCAACTTAGTAAGATGTAGGCACCAACCTAGTGGAGACACTAATCTCCTCAAAATGTCAACAATACCAAATCATCAAGCCTTCAATTTCACATATCCGCTACTCTATCTATGTTGTCACAACACTTTCCTTCAGCTCAAAATCTACTTGATTTCAGAATTTCCTTAGACCTTGCACCTCCCAACCACCCTTAGACAATTATGTCCTTCCTCCTTTCATTTTCTGCCACTCGAAAACCTCTAAGTCACAACCTTCTCACTCTCACATACTTGAACCTCATCGCCTCTTCATATCTTCCTCAATTCACATACACACACTTATCCTCCACTCATGTAATCACTATTTATACATTCTGCACTTCCACATATTTTTCCACATATAAACAAAATACTTAAGAGGTTGTCTCTAAATCCTTTGAATCTTCCTTCAAAATCGAGCTGAAAAATATTCAAAACCAGTCTCAAGTTCTTCCATGTTTCGCCTGCATACCTTTATCTATTCAGATTACAACCTTGATGCTAAAAAACCATCTGATTCCTCATGGAATAGATCATGGCCATTGATCTTTTCACTGTCCACTAAAACACGCAATACTCCCTCAATGCTCAACAACTGTTCGATATTCTCTTTATTTGATCTCGTCCATTGATTTTTTGACTCAATTGGTTTACTCCAAATTGGTACCATCGGCTCCACCGGGTCATCCACTTATCAAAACCCTAGGCCTTTAACTTTGAAGCCACAATTCATAGTCTTGATCCAGTATACCACCGAACTCATCGAGCCACTGGTCGATTGTCCCTATCGGGCCTTTAAGACTTCAACCATACGCCTTTGGCCTTGATTACACACCATCCATTCAATCATTTCTTGATTATATCTCAACCATCAATCTATTCACCACATCGTCGGGATGTCTTACCACCGGGATACAGGGCTATAAGCCCATCGGGTCTTTAACATTACAATGATCCTCCTTTGATTTGGTATACCGATATGTTGATATTTTGGGTCCCACTGTTAGGGTATTGGACCACCGGGCCATAGGGCCTACTGTCTCATTGGCCTACCATTCCACCGGGCCCATGGAACCTCTAACATTGTATCTCAACTATTGCCCTGATTTGATATTTGATATAATGTGGAAACTGATGTAGTATCCATGTGGACACCTTCGACATGTACTAGATGATGTGGCACCGATACATGAATACTGGTGTCATTATGGCCTCCAATCTTGTTCGATCATTATGCCAACTTGGTACCAGTGCATGTCCTGACACATGGAACTGTACAAGGCTATTGACATCACCTTCATGTGGATCCCTTCTATGTGTGATAGATGACATGGCATCCACATGGATGTTGGTATGGAATCAGAGCTGGCATCTAAGTTGGCCCACTGGTGCATCGGTCCATCAGGCCCTAAATACATTTATTCTGCTTACACTGCTTTCTCTTGATATCCCGATATCTGATATGTCGATATCGTATCACCGAGGCATCAGGTCACCAAACAATCATCTCACTGGCCCATCAAGGTCTCTTATCGATGCACTTTCACCTTTTTCTTCAATCTGGTATATCTATTGACGTGACACAAGACACATGGCCTAACACATGGCTATTTTCATGGTGCTGATGTGGCATTGATGTGGCCAATGGCTTATCATCCCATTGAGACTTCAATGCTACAATGATGTTCCACTCTGTCGATATATGATATGCCAATATCAGACCATCGGGGCATCAGGGTATCGACCCACCGAGAACTTACGACTTCAACGCTACATTTTTACTCTAATCTCCTGATTCAGTATGCTAGGCCCATGGTCAAAGGTAAATTTTCATGCAGGGTTCTATAGCTCACCATTCATATTCAAATTATGTAACTTCACTTTTTCAATATAAACCTTTTGAAATTGATTCTCCTTATGCATGTGGGATAAGACACTTATATATGCTTTCTTTGATCTGGTTTACTAGACTTGAAACCATATTATTCCAAAATCATTACATGCCCAAGCCTCCTCTATGCTCTCATATTTCTTGTTTCTCCTCGAACGTGTCCAATTGCCACTCTTCTTTAAACCTATGAATCCATAATTCAATCTGTCTTATTCTCTCATAGTCACTTTGTCTTCAGGGTAAGAAAATAACACTTGCAAAAATTTATTAACACACGGTCATCAGAGAGGCTCATCGGTTCATAGGGGAATTTTCTACTTTCTCTATCTAGTCTGACTTCCTTGGTCTACTTATTTAAACTTAATGAAAACTAAATACACAAAATCTCATCAATTTTCAAAGACATTCATAGTCTCCCGATATCATTGACAACAGTTAATCTCCCTCTGCCTATGATATCAACGACATCCATGATTGTCACAGTCATGTCTTCCTTTGACATCAATGACAACACAATTTCCAGCAATCTCCCCCTCTGTCATTGATGTAAATACTTAGTCATGTTGGTATGCCATTGATGAAAACACTTAGTCATTTTGGTATTCCTATAGTCTGCACAGTGTTTCTCTCATCTAAGTTGACTTCTTCCTACAAGTATTTCTTTATGAAAATATCCCCCTTTCTCTATACTCCCCCCCTATGACATCAATGCTGAAGGGATATTCTCCCCCTTACACTGTACTCTTAATTTTATTCTCTAAAACCAACACCCTTCTCTCTTTCTACAACTCCCCCTGATCTTGTGCTTCTCCATGAAGATTTCATTATATTCTCATTCTTTATCTGCATGCTCCTTTTGACAACAATATCGTCATCATAGTCACTTCATACAATCAAGTCCAATGGATTATATTAACATATGCATGTATCAACATTTCATCTTTATCTCTCAACTACCCTTTTCTTCAAATTAATTGAAGTACATAACCAAAGGATTCATGGATTTACTTTTCTATGATAAATTCTTATAATTTTGAATCTTTCCTTTCATTCTATTATTTGTTGTCCATATGCAACTTATCACATCTCAATGTGCCTTGATTCTTCAATTTGTTGTATGCCTTCATAACTTCTAAGGGATCTTCTAATTTTTTATAATCATCATACTAATTCATTTATATAAGCATCATCAGTATCCAATCTTTCTAGATACTCACAAAAAAATCATCAAGGGATTCATCCTCTTCACTTTCTTTGCATAGAGATGCCATAATGTTGTTCATAAACCCCATCAATCTACAGTATCTCCTCTGAAAATGATCATCTATAAGACCCTTCATAATACTTGTATAACATGGCATTAAATGTTGTTTATTATTTTCATGAGTATTCATGGATAAATTCAAGCTTTCTCACTTCTTTACTTGGTTGATTAGTTTTGGATGCTTGAAGGCTCTCTTTTTCATCTAATTTTGTGATTTCTTAAATTGGTTGCAGTCACTATATTCTTTCTTTTATCAACATTCTTCTTCCATCTTTCAAGACTAGTTCCTTTTCCTTAACAACAACTTTACTGTCAATTTCATGGTCTTCTCCTACATGTCCCATGTTTTTCAAAAGAGTCTCCTTATCTTTAGCAATGTTAGTTTATTTTCCATCTCTTATCAATTTCTCCTCAGATATATCTTTAGGATGTTGATTTACTACCTTGGTCTAATTGACATCAAGAAAAATAACTTCATTTCTGCATGAAACCATTTGTTTGGTCACACCATTCACAAACTTTGTTCCACTGGTTGTGTGACCTGAGCATCCATTTTGTTCTAGGAGTGTAGTTTTCATTACCATGGATGTATTTTATTCTTGTTGTTGTTTCTTCTTCCAAAATTCTATAGTTTCTTTCTTTTGTTTGGTGATGGTATTATGTTCTTTGTTTTGTGCATACCAAGATAATTCACATTCTTCCTTATTTTATTTTCTTTTTTTCTCTTCCATACCTTTGTATATTCTTGTCTATAAAATTATTTAATGTTTTTTCTACAGTCTCATGCTATGTGTCCATAATTATTGCATTTGTAACATTCAACTTTGTAATGTAAGGGAGAAATGGGTTGTAGTTTCTATCAACATTCCCATGAAAGCCTCTAGTTTTGTTGTTCATATAATCATCCTTGTAATTATTGTGACATATTATACTTCTATTTATCATATAAATTTTTTTCCATAATCTTTGCAGTCTATTTCCTTATGACCAATGTTTTTGCAAGAAAAGAAATAACCATGAAAAATATTTTGATACATGGTTTTGAAGGGTCTTGTTGATGGAGTAGCTCTTCTAAACTCATACTTATCTTTCTTGAATGAAAAATCAATCTCTTGTTGGTTATGATTTATTTCCTTGTTGTTGTCTTCACTGTGATTGGAATATTTAAGAATGTTTGCATAGCTTCATGCCTTTCTTCAATTTTCTTTTCTTAAGACTTAATGTTTGCATATTCTTCAAGGGTCTTCTGATTGTTGTCATAACCAAGACTTATCTTGATAAGTGGTGATATTTGATGACTGTGAATATTATCTAAGATTCTTGTACTCTTTCCAAACTTCAACATTATGTTTAAATGATCAATTTCTTTCTCTAGTTCCTTTCTTAAGGAAACGATTTCATCCTTTAGCTTCCCATAATTTTCTTTCTGTTCTTCCAAATGACTTCTCACCACTTCTTATATCCTTTTTGCCTCTTCTAATTGAGTCTTTAGGATGATAAATGTATTCTCTGTTTATTCAAGATCATGTTCCTCCTCTTCATATTTATGCAATTCCTTTTTTTTTTTTTCTTT
>SNQJ01S0043063.1:13226-63805 GCA_010110895.2 Picea sitchensis | reverse complement strand
TATATACCAAGGAGACATTTTCATTTTGAATCATCTTGTACTTGAACATTTAAGTGGGGTAAAAGGAGGTTGCCCCCTCGAAGAGTCTTATTATTTGAAATTATCTCTTTTTCAAGGCGTTGAGTACTTTTCCTGAGGTTTTTATATTCTATATTGATGTTTGGTTCTTAACAGTAGCATGATTGCAGTTTTAGCGACTAAAGATCCACATGGTTATCCATTCTGGATTGCAAAGGTTATAAACATTGAGAAATAAAATGATGATTTTATTGCAATTGAAGTGAATTGGTATGCAACAAGTACACACCCATTCAATGGTGTGTACAAGCCAAACATGGTGGTTGAGAAACATGTCAATAGAAAGGGAAAAAGGAAGGGTCAAAATACAACTCATTGTCGCACTGACCTCTTAAAATTAGATGATGTTGACATACTTGTTTATGACTTCAATTTGACAAAGAGAGGAACTATTCGCTCCAAGACAATAGAGATTATCAAGAGGTTGTTGCCACAAGAAATAAATGGAAGATGAGATTATGTTGAACCTAGTCATAGATATAAAAGGAATTTGGCATCTGAAATGTTGGGCATGCATGTAGACTCAGATGGTGCATTCATCGGCAATAGAGAAGAATATGGATCATCTACATCTTCATCCAATCATTCATCTAAAGAAAATGTAGACTCTAATGGTATTTCAGAAACCATGAGTCAATCTGAATAAGTGTATGAAACATTTTATGTATTTTTTATCCATATGATGTTTGTATGGTAACTAGAAATGAGCAATGAACTTACATATGATCTTACATAAAGTTATGAATCTTTTTTTATGTTTTATGAATTATATGTTTTGATTATGGATAATATAATAAAATTTCTTAGCTCATATGTTTTGAATATGGAAAATATAACAATACTTTTAAAAAATAATTTATGTTTCATTCAATGTAACTTGTATTTACTTTTTATTATTAAAAGTAAAAAAAATATTAAAAAGTGACGTTGAATTTTTAAAGTATATTGTGATATTTTCATGGCATTATGTATTACCTTGTTCTTTGAGTGATAAAAAAGATTTAAAACGTAAGCATTTAAGGGTTGATTTTATGATTGTGTTTACAACAATGATGAGTTATTTTACCACTTTATAAAAATGTGTCATTTTCATACCCCAATTTTAAAATGGGTGCTACTGGTAGCAGTTCTTTTTAATGGTGTCGACTGCTAAATCTGAATTTTAATGTTTTGAAAAAAAAAACAATTTTTTTTTTAGGTGTTGATTTTAAGGTTTTTATGAGCTAATGTTTTAAAAATGTTGTAATTTTGACCTCGTTTAAAAAAATGGTGCTACCGGTAGCACAACTTTTTGATTTGGGGGGTGATTTTGATGTTTTTTTTAAAACAATATGGGTTTTTTGGGCCAGAGTTCTCTTTTTGAGGTCACAGTTCTCATTAAGTTGGTAACTTTGTTAAACCAAAGTGATTACAAAATGGAAATTCAAACTCCCCACCAAAATATAAATGTGGGTCATTGCTGACAGTACCTTTCTTATGGCCAGTAAATGCTCTGGTAACCTCAATAACGGAATGACAAGATTGGATTTTCTATATCCTCTCGGCCATTGTGTGTTGTGGGAAATATAACTGAGGTAACACTAATTCCCTTAGGATAACCAACTCCACATTCTTGTATCCTCGCCTATAGATTAGATTCCACCTTGGTATAAAGCTTGGATATCCCTTGAGATATATCTCCAAGGATGTTCATTATGTCCTCCTCCAACGGGTATGCCCCCGTTGTGTACCACCTTCCTGAACCTCAATAAAATCAAACATGCATGGAGTTGGTCTAAACCATATTGATTGTCCGTCCAATGGGTCAACTAACTAATCCAAAATCTCCTCTTCCATTGTTAGCTTCAATACCAACTCCATTTCCATGTTCTCCACCCTTCAGAACCTTGAAGAAAATTTATATTGATATCAACGAGAGACCTATCTCACTCCTATGGAAACCCTCTTCCATTACCCATCATAGATCCAAAAGATCGAATAGTCAATAATAGTTCTCACTAATCTCTATGATAGATTTTGTAGGATTACTCACAAAATGGTCTTGGTTAGAATAGTCTTCTCCTTGAACATAAAAAATCACCTCTACTCAAAGATTGCATTATTTTTCTTTTGAATGGGAAGGGAAACTATCCATTTCTATTAATATTACCTTGTTAGGAAATTAACTATCCAACATGACGTGTTTTGTCTGTGCCTTTGTGCCTTTGGACATATGTTTGATTTCATCACTGCATCTCTTTCTCTCCCATTATCTTTTCACTTTATATAGTCTCTTTAATTCCAAGGGTAATTGAGTTTACATGTATCTTGAAATATTGGTCTCTGGCACATTGAACCCTATAGAAACCTTATGTCACTTTCAGGAACATGAAAACCTACGTCAACATGTAGAAGCCCTACAACACGTGATTAGAAACCAACAATGTTCTTGATTTCTAACAATTAAAAAGGGATATATCTATATGTATAAATAGACAAATAAATAAATAAACTTCCAACTGCTTATTAGTTATTAAAGTATACATATTAATTGTATAATTATTTTAGTTATCTTGTCATCAATATTAAGTGTTATTTTCTTGTGGAATGATATCAAATTCCATCACATGTTAATTTTAATTCCTTTGTTGACATACAAACTGAAAGTATTATATTTTTAACTATCTTATTATTGTTAATGCATCTATATCTTTTGAGTAGTAAAGTATTAAATCATAATCATGTTTAGAAGGAAATTATGCTTAGAAGGTAGTATTCCACATAGAGAACATTGTGATAGCTAGTGCCTTGGATGACATGTATTTCCAGGCATGTATTTATCACCATAATGAAAATTCCTTTACATATTGAAATTTTTTTAATCATTGTAGACTTTGTGCTTCATTTCATTATAAAGTTTGGATATATCCAAGTGTCAATTTTATAAGAACCATCTACATCGACACAAATGCAGTATTCATGGTAGGGAAAACAACATTCTCAAGGTTATCTTTTTGTACTAGTTTGAGTGCTAAGTGCCCCTAGTTTGTGTGAAGAAATCCTGAGGAATTAGTATATTAAAGGATTGGATAGTCACTAAGTGATAAGGAGACAACACCTTCATATATAAGTCGGTTTGGAGGCATAAGGTTCTAAGCAGAGATTTCTGATATTCAAACCCTTTGTCATTTGGTTGTAATTCTATGAGATGCCATAGGATATGAGGTTTATCCCATTATTCTCTAGATGAGCTAGTATAGAGAATGAATCAACATCAATGGAACGTATGAAAACCCTAGGTGAATTGCATTTACAAATTTTGACAGTATGATGGTCTCCACATGCACCCAATGCGCAAAACCCTTATCTTATTCTTGCAACTTACGAGACTAATCCTATATATGTAGAGTCAGGATGGCCACTTCCAATTCATCAACTCAGAGATCAAGTAGAGGAACCATTACAAGTCATGATCCTCTTAGCGATCTTCCAAGTTTGGAGGAGTTGGATTGGTAGGTATAGACTTTGAAAATCCAGGGGAATGAATAGTCCTCGTACCTTTGAGAAATCAAATTCATGTTAGAATATTTGGGATGCAAGATGGTAAACCCAATTAAGAGGCAATAAAAGGAAGGAGTTGTTGGCACCTAAGTTTTAAATACTGTGCACGTGGCACAAGTCAACACTACGTGTGTTTTCAAGAATATAAACTACGCGGCGCCAAGTTTCAAAGTCTGCACCAGTCAAGGATTTACTATGTGTACCAACCCATTTTGTACCATCTGTGCCAACCTATTTTTGCAATGCGCGTGCCAACCCATTTTGTATTATGCACAAGGACTTAAAGAAACCACATGTAGGCTAGATCTGAAAATATCTTCAGGAATCATTATAATTAATTGTGTAACAACCCAATTAATAGTGTTCAAGGTTATGGATGAGATGGAATGCTTTTATGATTTCCATGCTCCATGAAAGATATGGGAGGATGCATGTGGATATGTAAGGGTTGGGATTTTGAGTAAAGAGAGAGTTCATTGTTGTATGAGAGAGAGATGAGCCAGAGCTTGATTTAATCTTAGTTGTTACTATTTGTTAAGCCTGGTTTTTGCATGAGAGAGAAAGTAAAATTGAGTATTGAGCATATGGCTCATCTCTTTGTTGAATGTTAAAGTATCTTTCCCGGGATACGAACCTATTGTATCTGACCATACTAAATAAATGGGATGGATGAGTACATCCTAAGAACATTTATCTCTACATATAATGAGTTCTAACTTGAATGCATGTCTGTGTTATACTATTCTGCGCATAATGAATCAATGAATGACTAACTAATGAAGGTTTCTTATATGTTTTGTTCCTTCACACCCTGCACAAGAATAATGGTCTCTTTGATTTTCATGGTCTCTCGGGTGAGACCTTCTTCGGTACTTGACTAAATATTGAATATGTTGGCACCTATGGGGTTATGTTAGTAAAATATTATTGAACCCTAGGTATTTAAGCCCCCAACAAACAAATAAATCCAACAAATGGTTCAGTTGTCAGGACTTGGACCCCAGTCTCTTAGGTGAGAGTTAAGTATCTTAACCAACTGGACTACCATTGAACTCTCTATTTACTCAAATCCCAACCCTTACATAGCTTTATGCATCAACCCATATCTTTCATGGAGCGTGGAAATCATTACTTAATTTCCAGCTCATCTATAACCTCAGCCATGACCATTTGGGTTGTTACAAAATCAATTACACTGATTCCTGAAGATATTTTTGGATATAACCTGCATGTGGTTTCTTTAAGTCCTTATGTTCAATGAAAAACTAGGTTGGTGAGCACAATACAAAATGGGTTGGTGCACGTATTAAATCCTTGGTTAGCACAGACTCTGGAACTTTGGAACCATGACATGCATATTCTTGAGTGTGCATGCCTTGTTGAATTGTGTCCCACATGTAGTATTCAAACCTTAGGTTCCAATAGACCCCCAAGACTATTAGTTATATCATCCTCAAGACAATGATGTTGTTTGTGATGTGATAGAGGAGGTCTATGGAACTGTCACAATCATTTCCTAGATGAATCATTTGAACTAGTCATCCACCTTGTCAAAACTTTCTTACAGCTCCCACATATTTTTGCAAAAATCCTTGACATCACTTGATGTGATGGTTGGAAAGGTAAAATTGATTTTCTTGTCCACTTCTACAATTGGGGCCATAGATTCTTATGCATATGTAAGTTGGTAGTAATGAAACTAGGCTTTATCCACTACATCAGGTGAGATGCTTGAGATCCTCTATTGTTCACTGCGGGCTAAAATAACCTCCCTAATCTTATTGGCAATTGTTTTCATGGCCTCTTTTTATTCTGGTGGTGGTAAGGAGGAAGTGTTTGTTGTTGTTGTGTGACCTCGACCTCATTTTCATAGATCTCATAGTCAATAGTGTAGACTTTCGGGGAATTTTGGAGATGTGTCTAGAGCTTGAACATATACGTGACTACCCCTGAAAAATATACGACGTGTTCTTGTCTCTTTTTCCATTCCTCTGTCATCAACAAAATTTTCTACTACAACCCCTCATTCGTTGATGGAGGAGTGTGCTTGAGTTTCTCTTGAAGCTCAAGGTTTTGTGTTTCTACGTATTGGAATCTCTCCTTCACCTTGCTAAGATTGTGTGGTGTAGGGAGGTCCAAAGTATATTTTTTTGTATGGGGGACTTGCGCAAAAACCTCATTGACTATGTTTATCAATGATGTGTGTGGAATGAATTCCATTGTCTGAAGTTCTTTGATCTCTTGATGTGTTGCTTCAATATCCTTATGGAACACTATTTCTTGGTGATGCTTGTCTTGGGTTTCCCTATGTGTAACAATTTCTTGGTCATCTTGTTGTTGCAACTGTGCATAATATTGTTTAAGTACCCGGATCCTATCCCCTAATTCATTCATAATTACATCCATATAAGTTTGCAGGTCCTGTGAAGGAACCTGTGCCAACTCTAGCTTGACGTGCAAGATGGGATGAGGTTCTATGGAGGTGGATGGCTCACAAGTAGTGACTATCATTGTATTGAAACAAAACACTCTCTATTTAGTATTGTTGCATGGTGATGTAGGGTGAGATGTGCTTTCTATCATCTATTGTGTTGGTGGTGGGAGCAAGTGCTAGCTATTGAAAAAGTTCATCATTTTTTTGTGATGAGTCTCTATGCTTTATCTGTTGCATTATCAATTGCCCCTTGAGTTCCTTGATGAAGCTTAGGATGAGTGTGGAAGTCCTTCTTGGTGTTTGCACTAGTTGTGACAGAGATTCAGGTAGTTAGCACTTGGATAATTGATGATATCCCGGGGAATGGGAATCAATTATGACAATAATTCCCCACGACACACGAAATTTATGGACGTAACGACCACTATGGATGACGAGTACAAACCTCGAAGGAAAACTTGGAATCCAGGTACCATGGGTGAGAAGTCACCTGGAGAGGAGAACATTGACCACCCAGTTTACTTTTCCAGTAGAAAATTATCAGACTTTGAAAATAATTACACAACAATGTAGCATGAGGGTCTGGCTATGGTATATTCCCTGCATAAAAAATTTCATTACTAACTTGAAACTCCCTTCAATTTTTTTACGGACCATTCAATGCTCAAATACTTGGTCAATAAAAATATGTTGGCGGTTTTTTCTCTTTAAGGAATTTGATTTTGTATTATTCATCAAACCTAGCAAACACAATGTGGGATCATAGCATCTTTCAAGGATCGAGTCAGGAGAATAAAGTCACAACTTAGATGATGATATTCCCTACACACAACTCTTTAGATTAGAATCAATGCCAGATCAACTCATAGATATTGCAGCATAACTCATCAGAGGTCAACTACTGGAAGGATATACTCAAACACAATGTCAACAATTATTGACCTGCAGCACCTACTATCAGTTGATCATCGAGAATCTATACAAGGTTGTTTGAGACGCAATTTTGCGTAGGTGCGTCTTAGAACATGAACGTGACATGATCCTTTATTAGGCACATGAAGGAATTCCAATGTGACACAATGTTGGAAGGGAAAAAACACAGAAAGTTTTACACATCGAGTTATGGTGGTCGCCAATATTTGAATATGGTAAGGAATATTACAAGCGTTGCAATATTTTTTAAAGGATCGAAAATTCTTGTAGAGAAGATGAAATGTAGTTTTTCTCGGTCACAACACTAGAATGATTCAACAAATGGGATATTGACTTTGTGGGACCCATCGACATTGGAAATGGTGTTTTCATTGATGTCAAAGGAAGACATGATTGTGACAATCATGGATGTCATTGATATCACAAGCATGGGGAGACTGATTGTTGTTAATTATAGGGGGAGACTATGAATGTCTTTGAAAATTGATGAGATTTTGTATATTCAATTTTAATTAAGGTTAAAGAATCAAACCAACGAAGTCATACTAGATAGAGAAACCATAGAATTTCCTTATTCACTAATGAGCCTCTTTAATGACTGTTTGTTGTTGAATTTCAGCAAGTTTTCTTTGCTTACCCTTAATAAGAAGTGACTATGCAAGAATAATACATATTGAATTCTAGTTGCATAGGTTTAAATAAGAGTGGTGAATGGATGCGGTTGAGAAGAAAAAATAAATCTGAGAGTACAAAGGAAGCCTGGGCATGTATTGAGTTCGGAAAATGAGGTTTCGAGTCCAATAAACTAGATCAAGGAAAGCTGAGATAAGCAACTTATCCCACATGCATAAGGAGAATTTATTTCCAAAAGTTTATATTCCAAAAGTGAAGTTACATAATTTGAATGTGAACGATGAGCTATGGAACCCTGCGTGAAAAGTTACCTTTTGGCCATGAGGCCTAGAATACTGAATTAGGATTTTATAGTATAAATGCAGTGTTGAAGTCTTGAGCGCCCGTGGGTCGATTCCCCAGTGGCCCGATTCCCTGATGGTTCAATATCATCATATCGAATATTGACAGAGTGGAACATCATTGGAGCATTGAAGTCTCGATGGGCCGATAGTCTAGTGGCCATGTCAATGCCACATCATCACCACAATAGTAGCCATGTGTCAGGCCACGTATCTTATGCCACGTTAGTAAGTATTCTGAATCGAAGAAAAGGGTGAAAGCACAACGATAAGAGACCCTAGTGGGCAGGTGGGTTGATCACTTGGTGGCCCGGTGATTTGATATTGACATATCAGATATTGGGAGATCGAGAGAAAGCATAGTGTAAGCGTAGTAAATGTCACGGGGGCCCAATGGGTCATTGCACTAGTGGGCTAGCTCAAGTGCTAGCTCCAATTCCAGACCAGTAGCCACGTGGATTCCACATCATCAAGCACACGTATTAGGGATTCACACAAAGGTGATGTCAACAACCACATGCCAGGACACACATTAGTACCAATTCATCATAGTGATCAAATAAGGATGGAGGCCATGATGAAGTTAGTAGTCACATATTAGTGCCATGTCATATAGTACATGTGTAAGGTGTCCATGTGGAGACTACGATAGTTGCCACATCATATAGGATATCGAATCGAGGCAATAGTTGAGATACAACATTAGAGGTTCCAAGGGCCCGATGGCTCGGTACGCCGATGAGCTGGTAGGCCTGATGGCCCAATGGTCCAATACCCCGATGGTAGGACCCAACATATTGATATATTGTTATACCATAATAGAGGAGGATCATTGCAACATTAAATACCCGATGGGACGATATCCTGGTATCTCAGTATTCAGACAACCTAATGATGTGGTGAATAGATCGATGATTATGATCTAATCAAGAACTGATCAATTGGATGGTGTGCAATCAAGGCCAAAGGAATATGGTTGAAGTCTCAAGGGCGTGATAGGGTTGATCAAAAGGTGGCTCGGTGAGTCTGATGGCCTACCATATCAAAAATAAGAGTTGTGGGTACAAATTTAAAGGCCTGGGGGGCCAATAGGTTGGTGACTTGGTGGATTAGATGGTCCTAATGTGTAGTAAACTAACCAAGTCTTCAAAAATCAATGGATGAGATCAAATCAAGGGAAGATCAAATGGATGTTGAGCATTGAGGATGTATTGCATATTTCAGTGGGAAGTGAGAAAATCAACGGTTGTGATCTCTTCCACGGGGCATCATACTATTTATGAGCATCAAGGTTGTAATGTGAACAATGAAAGGCATGCAGGAAAAACATGAAAGAAATTGAGACCATTTTTGAATATTTTTGCAGCCCGGTTTTCAAGGAATATCCAAAGGATTTAGAGCTGACCTCTTGAGTATTTTTTTTTGTATGTGGACAAATATGTGGAAGTACATAGTGTATAAATAGCAATGCCATGAATATAGGATAAGTGGGTGTATGTGAATTGTGGAAGATATGTAGAGGCACCGAGGTTCAATTATGTGAGAGTGATAAGGCTGAGGCTTGGAGGTTTTTGAGTGGCAGAAAATGAAAGGAGGAATAATGTGATTGTCTAAGGGTGGCTAGGATGTGAAAGGTCTAAGGAGCTTCTGAAATCAATTATATTGTGAACTAAAGGAAAGTGTTGTGAAAACAAAGATAGAGCAACATATATTTGTAGGTGAAGGCTTGAAGTAAAGAGACTATTTGGTATTGTTGACAATTTGAGGAGATTGGTGTCTCCAGTAGGTTGGTCTCTACATATTGTTGAGTTGGTGCTCAGCTGAGGATATTTTTTTCTCATGCAGGTTGGTTCCTACAAACACTACAAGTGTAGGTTGGTGCCTACATGAATTGTTGAGTTGGTGCTCAGCTAAGAGGATTGGTGTCTCCTGCAGGTTGGTGCCTACAAATATTGAAGTTGTGGGTTGGTGCCTACAGGAATTTCTAAGTTGGTGCTCAACTGAAGAGATTGGTGTCCCCTGCAGGTTGGTGCCTGAAATATTGTAACAATAGGTTGGTTCCTACATTATATTATAAAGACAACTTTTGTGGTTTTCTCCCATTTGGGTTTCCACGTTAGATTTCTATGCATTGTGTATTGTATGGTTGTGTATATTTATCATTAACTATTATGGATAGTAAAGTAATAATAAATTGGTAAATAATATTATAGAAAAGGAAAATAGTCCTATCTTGATTCACCTCTCACGATTATAAGTAGCGTGCCAAAAAATTGGTAAAAGTGGAGTTCCTTCATGATCAGTATAAGTAAGCGTGCCAAAAATTGGTAAAGAGTGGGTTCCTTCATGAACAATCTAACCACTAGAAGGTGACTCCCTACAATACACATGGAAAGACAGGAAGGTTTTTCTATAGATAGAGCTCCATTATTTGAAGGATCCAATTATGTATTATGGAGCATAAGAATGAAACATTATTTGAAGGCCCTCGGGTTTGACATTTGGAGTACAGTTAAGACTGTTTACACAGCTCTAAAAACTCCACCTGTAGATACAATTGGAAAGAATCTCAGTGAGAATAACTCTAAGGCCATTGGTGCAATTCTGAGTGGTCTGGAAGATTCAGTATTTGTCAAAGTCATGCATTTTCAATCAGCAAAAGAGATGTGGGACAAGTTATAGAAAATATATGAAGGGGATGATAAGGTCAAGAAGGAAAAATTACAAACCCATAGAGGACAATTTGAGACCCTTAATATGAATGAAGAAGAAAATATTGTTGCCTATTTTCTTTGTGTCGATTATATTTTCAACACTATCATAGGATTGGATAAAGAGGTTAAAGAAACTATCATTGTGAAAAAGTGCTTAGGTCACTTCCCTTGAGATTCAATCCCAAGATATCTGCCATTGAAGAAATACACGACCTTGATAATCTGAAAATGGATGAGTTGCATGGAATCCTCACTGCATATGAGATGAGGATAGAACAAGATAATTCAGCAAAGCCATCAAGGAAGGAAGCAACCTTCAAGGCATAAAAGAATATAAAGATGAAAGAATGAAAAATGAATGACAATTCAAACAGTGAATCAGATGTTGAAGATGTTAACTTTGTTAGAAAACTCAAGAGAGTATCAGGCAAATACAAAGGAAATATTCCCTTTAAATGTTTTCATTATGGAGAAATAGGACACTATGCTGATAAATGTCCTTATGAAAAGAGTATAAATAGAAATTAAAAAGAATATTCCATTTTCAAAAATTACAAGAAGGACAAGATTGAAAAGAGGAGAAAGTTATATGGACAAAAGAAGAATCTATATACTAATGAGGACAAAAACTCTTCAGATGATAGTGGCAATGAAATAGAAGAGACTCTCCTCATTGGTCTAGAAACACAAACATATTTCCTATAAAATAAAAACGCATATTCAATAGAAGAAGACAATCCTGAGATTGATGTAGAAATAGATCTTGAAGCATAACTCATTAGTTCCTTTGAAGAAATAGATAGACTCAAAGAAAACAATATAAAGAAAAAAAAAGGAATTGCAGAAATATGAAGAGGAGGAACATGATCTTGAATAAATAGAGAATACAGTTATTATCCTAAAGACTCAATTAGAAGAGGCAAAAAGGATATAAGAAGTGGTGAGAAGTCATCTGGAAGAAAAGAAAGAAAATTGTGGGAAGCTAAAGGATGAAATCATTTCCTTAAGAAAGGAACTAGAGAAAGAAATTGATCATTTAAACATAATATTGAAGTTTGGAAAGAGTACAAGAATCTTAGATAATATTCACAGTCATCAAATATCACCACTTATCAAGACAATTCTTGGTTATGACAACAATCGAAAGACCCTTGAAGAATATGCAAGCACTAAGTCTTAAGAAAAGAAAATTGAAGAAAGGCATGAAGCTATGCAAACATTCTTAAAGATTCCAATCACAGTGAAGACAACAACAAGAAAATAAATCATAACCAACAAGAGATTGATTTTTCATTCAAGAAAGATAAGGATGAGTTTAGAAGAGCTACTCCATCAAGAAGACCCTTCAAAACTAGGTATCAAAATATTTTTCTTGGTTATTTCTTTTCTTGCAAAAACATTGGTCATAAGGAAATAGACTACAAAGATTATGGAAGAATTTTTTGTATGATAAATAGAAGTATAATATGCCACAATAATTACAAGGATGATCATATGAACAATAGAGGCTTTCATGGGCATGTTGATAGAAACTACAACCCATTTCTCCCCTACATTACAAAGTTGAATGTTACAAATGAAATAACTATGGACACATAGCATGAGACTATATAAGAAACATTAAATAATTTTATAGACAATAATATACAAAGGTATGGAAGAGAAAAAAAGAAAATAAAATAAGGAAGAATGTGAATTAGCTTGGTATGCACAAAACAAAGAACATAATACCATCACCAAACAAAAGAAAGAAACTATAGAATTTTGGAAGAAGAAACAACAACAAGAATAAAATACATCCATGGTAATGAAAACTACACTCCTAGCACAAAATGGATGCTCAGGTCACACAACCAGTGGAACAAAGTTTGTGAATGGTGTGACCAAACAAATGGTTTCATGCAGAAATGAAGTTATTTCTCTTGAAGTCAATCAAACCAAGGTAGTAAATCAACATCCTAAAGATATATCTGAGGAGAAATTGATAAGAGATGCAAAAGAAACTAACACTACTAAAGATAAGGAGACTCTTTTGAAAAACATGGGACATGTAGCAGAAGACCATGAAATTAACAGTAAAGTTGTTGTTAAGGAAAAGGAACTAGTCTTGAAAGATGGAAGAAGAATGTTGATAAAAGAAAGAATATAGTGACTGCAACCAGTTTAAGAAATCACAAAATTAGATGAAAAAGAGAGCCTTCAAGCATCCAAAACTAATCAACCAAGTAAATAAGTGAGCAAGATTGAATTTATCCATGAATACTCATGAAAATAATAAACAACATTTATTGCCATGTTATACAAGTATTCTGAAGGGTCTTATAGATGATAATTTTCAGAGGAGATATTGTAGATTGATGGGATTTATGAACAACATTATGGCATCTCTATACAAAGAAAGTGAAGAGGATGAATCCCTTGATGAATTTTTTGTGAGTATCTAGAAAGATTGGATACTAATGATGCCTATATAAATGAATTAGTATGATGATTATCTAAAATTAGAAGATCCCTTAGAAGCTATGAAGGCATACAACAAATTGAAGAATCAAAGCACATTGAGATGTGATAAGTTGCATATGGACAACAAATAATAGGATGAAAGGAAAGATTCAAAATTATAAAAATTTATCATAGAAAAGTAAATCCATGAATCCTTTGGTTATGTACTTCAATTAATTCGAAGAAAAGGGTAGTTGAGAGATAAAGATGCAATGTTGATACATGCATATGTTAATATAATCCATTGGATTTGATTGTATGAAGTGACTATGATGAAGATATTGTTGTCAAAAGGAGCATGCAGATAAAGAATGAGAATATAATGAAATCTTCATGGAGAAGCACAAGATCAGGGGGAGTTGTAGAAAGAGAGAAGGGTGTTGGTTTCAGAGAATAAAATTAAGAGTACAGTGTAAGGGGGAGAATATCCCTTCAACATTGATGTCAAAGGGGGGGAGTATAGAGAAAGGGGGATATTTTCATAAAGAAATACTTGTAGGAAGAAGTCAACTTAGATGAGAGAAACACTGTGCAGACTAAAGGAATACAAAAATGACTAAGTGTTGCCATCAATGACATACCAACATAACTAAGTATTTACATCAATGGCAAAGGGGGAGATTGTTGGAAATTGTGTTGTCATTGATGTCAAAGGAAGACATGACTATGAAAATCATGGATGTCATTGATATCATAGGCAGAGGGATATTGACTGTTGTCAATGATATCGGGAGACTATGAATGTCTTTGCAAATTGATGAGATTTTGTGTATTCAATTGTCATTAAGTTTAAATAAGTAGACCAAGGAAGTCAGACTAGATAGAGAAAGTAGAAAATTCCCCTGTGAACTAATGAGCCTCTCTGATGACCGTGTGTTATTGAATTTTTGCAAGTGTTCTTTTCTTACCCTAAAGACGAAGTGATTATGCAAGAATAAGACAGATTGAATTCTGGATGCATAGGTTTAAAGAAGAGTGGCAATTGGACATGATCGAGGAGCAACAAGAAATATGAGAGCATAGAGGAGGCTTGGGCATGTATTGATTTTGGAATAATATGGTTTCAATTCTAGTAAACCAGATCAAAGAAAGCATATATAAGTGTCTTATCCCACATGCATAAGGAGAATCAATTTCAAAAGGTTTATATTGCAAAAGTGAAGTTACATGATTTGAATATGAACGATGAGCTACAGAACCCTGCATGAAAATTTACCTTTGACCATGGGCCTAGCATACTGGATCAGGAGATCGAAGTAAAAATGTAGTGTTGAATTCTTGAGTGCCCAGTGGGTCGATACCCTGATGCCCTGATGGTCTGATATTGGCATATCATATATCGACAGAGTGGAACATCATTGCAACATTGAAGTCTCGATGGGACGATAAGCCATTGGCCACATCAATGCCACATTAGCACCATGAAAATAGCCATGTGTTAGGCCATGTGTCTTGTGTCACGTCAGTAGGTATACCGGATTGAAGAAAAAGGTGAAAGTGAATTGATAAGAGACCCTGATGGGTTGGTGAGACAATTTCTCGGTGACCTGGTGCCCCGGTGATCCGATATCGACATATCAGATATCGGGAGATCAGGAGAAAGCAGAGTGTAAGAAAAATAAATGTATTTGGGGCCTGATGGACCGATGCACCAGTGGTCCAACTCAAATGCCAGCACTGATTCCATACCAACATCCATGTGGAGGCCATGTCATCTATCACACATAGAAGGGATCCACACGAAGGTGATGTCAACAACCATGTGTCAGGACATGCACTGGTACCAAGTTGGCATAATGATCGAACAAGATTGGAGGCCATAATGACACCAGTATTCATGTATCATTGCCACATCATCTAGTACATGTCGAAGGTGTCCACATGGATACTACATCAATTTCCACATTATATCAAATATCAGATCAGGGCAATAGTTGAGATACAATGTTAGAGGTTCCATTGGCCCGGTGGCATGGTAGGCCAATGAGACAGTAGGCCCTATGGCCCAGTGGTCCAATACTCTGACAGTGGGACCCAAAATATCAACATATCGGTATACCAAATCAGAGGAGGATCATTGTAATGTTAAAGACCCAATGGGCTTATAGCCCGGTATCTTGGTGGTCGGACATCCCGACAATGTGGAAAATAGATCGATGGTTGTGATATAATGAAGAAATGATCGAATGGATGGTGTGTAATCAAGGCCAAAGGCATATGGTTGAAGTCCTAAAGGCCCGGTAGGGCCTATCGACCAGTGGCCCGATGAGTTCGGTGGTATACTGGATCAAGACTAAGAGTTGTGGGTTCAAAGTTAAAGGCCTAGGGTTTTGATAAGTGGATGACCCAGTGGAGCTGATGGCACCAATGTAGAGTAAACCAATTGAGTCAACAAATCGATGGACGAGATCAAATAAAGAGAATATCGAATAGTTCTTGAGCGTTGAGGGCGTATTGCATGTTTTAGTGGACAGTGAGCAGATCAATGGCCACGATCTATTCCACGAGAAATCAAATGTTTTTTGAGCATCAAGGTTGTAATGTGAATAGAGAAAGGTATGCACACAAAACATGGAAGAACTTGAGACTGGTTTTGAATATTTTTTCAGCCCGATTTTGAAGGAAGATTCAAAGGATTTAGAGCCAACCTCTTGAGTATTTTGTTTATATGTGGAAAAATCTGTGGAAGTACAGAATGTATAAATAGTGATTCCATGAGTGGAGGATAAGTGTGTGTATGTGAATTGAGGAAGATATGAAGAGGCGATGAGGTTCAAGTATGTGAGAGTGAGAAGGCTATGACTCAGAGGTTTTCGAGTGGCAAAAAATGAAAGAAGGAAGGACATAATTGTCTAAGGGTGGTTGGGAGATGCAAGGTCTAAGGAAATTATAAAATCAAGTAGATTTTGAGCTGAAGGAAAGTGTTGTGACAACATAGATAGAGTAGCAGATATGTGAAATTGAAGGCTTGATGATTTGGTATTGTTGACATTTTGAGGAGATTGGTGTCTCTAGTAGGTTGGTGCCTACATCTTACTAAGTTGGTGCTCAATTGAGGATATTGGTGTCTCTTGCAGGTTGGTGTGTGTAAACACTATAGTTGTATGTTGGTTCATATAGGAATTGTTGAGTTCGTGCTCAACTAAGGGGATGGTTGTCTTCTGCAAGTAGGTTCCTACAAATATTGAATTCGTAGGTTGGTGCCTATATGCATTTCTAAGTTGGTGCTCAGCTAAGGATATTGGTGTCTCCTGCAAATTCGTGTCTGTAAATATTATAATAGTAGGTTTATGCCTACATGATATTATAAAGATAATGTGGTTTTCTCCCATTTGGGTTTCCACATTAAATATCTTTATATTGGGGATTGTATGGTTGTATATATTTATCATTAACTACTTATGGCTAGTAAAGTAATAAATTGATAAATATTGTAAGAAAAGGAAAACAATCCTATATTGATTCAACCCCCACTCTCAGTATAAGTAAGTGTGCCAACAATCATCCCCCAGGTGGTCCAAGCAAGCACGCGCTACATTATTACCACCACAAATTATTTGACTCATTGGTTGAAAGATATGCTAGTAAAATATTGTACTATAGAGACGACCACACACTTCATATTTGAGAATGTGATCACAAGTTTTGGCTGCCCCAAAGTGTTAATGAGTGATTAGGGCATGCACTTTTTGAATGAAACTATCCATGCACTCACTCATAAATTTATGATCCATCACCAAAAGAGCACCCATTATCATCCACAAGACAATGACATAGTTGAAGCCTTCAATAAGATACTAGAGCATGCATTCACCAAGGTTTGTAATGTGCAGTGTAACGACTGGGATCAATGGATTCCAGCAGTACTATGGGCATATAGAACCACCTATAAAGTATTGATTAAGCATACCCCCTTCATATTGGTCTATGGAAAATAATTTTTCATTCCCTTAAAGTTTGTGGTACCAAGTTTGTGAATCGCTCTCACGAGTCACGACACATATGTCCAATGACCAATCTCTTTGAAAATAGTTGGATGAACTGATGGAATTTGAAGAATATCGCTTCATTGTGGGTTGGGACCAACTGGTAGAGAATTGAAGCATGAAACTAGTTCTATATGATATATATATTTAATATTTATAAATTTATTATTCACTGTCTTATTCAATGTACAAGTAGAGTCACATCTTTTTGTCTAAAAAGATGTGACTTTACATTAAAAGTATAATTATTACATTAACGATTTAGTTAGTAATTAATGACATTTTGATAGACATACAGTATATTAAAGGTCATCCCACCCTAAAAGAGATTTGTCCTCAAAGCATAGGCAAGGAAAAATGCTTGGATCTAAAGCATTAGACATAGCTAGATTCATCTCTTCTGGAAAAAGAAAGATCCTTATGAACCCAAGGAGGAGCTCCTCAAGTTTGTCATTGTTTTTATGGATGAAATTCTTGTATATTCCAATACGGAAGAAGAGCATGAGAATCATTTCAGGATGGTGTTGTAAGTGCTAAGAGAGCGTCAACTATATTCCAAATTGAGAAAGTGCTCATTTTATCAAAACAAAATTCATTACTTGGGGGATATCATTTCAAAGGATGGGATACTAGTGAACCCTGAAAATATTGAAGCCATTAAAGGGTGGAAAAAACCTAAGAATGTGATAGATGTTAGATCCTTGATGGGTCTAGCTGGCTACTACAGAATTTTCATTGCATGGTTGTCAATAATAGCTCACCCCATCACTTCCTTACAAAGGAAGGGGAAGAAGTTTCACTAGACAAAAGAATGTGAAAGAAGCTTCCAACAATTGAAGCAACTGTTAACCAACGCTCCAATTCTGAGGATTGCGGATCCAAATGAAGACTTCATTATATTCACAGATACATGTAAAGAAGGACTGGGTGGAGTCCTCATTCAAAATGGGTTTGTGATATGTTTCGAGTCCAGAAAATTGAAAGAGAATGAAAGGCTCTATGCCACTCATGATTTGGAATTGGCAGCCATAGTGCACACTTTGAAGAAGTGGAGGAAATGCCTCATGGGAAGGAGGTTTGAGCTAAGGATAGACCATAATGGTCTGAAATATTTTTTTGATCAGTCTACTTTGAATGGTAGGCAGAGTAGATGGTTGGAATTCCTCTTTGAGTATGACTTTAATATCAAGCACATCAAAGGAAAGGAGAACAAAGTGGTTGACACACTCAGCAGGAGAGTGCATGAACTGCATGCTACAACCATTAGCATGTATCAGACGGATCTTAAAGGAATAATTTCTGAAGCGGAAAAAACAGATTTGCAATACACGTAATTGGTAACAAAATTGTAGCAAGGTAAAATGCAGCAGAAAAAATAAAGATTGTGAATTGGGAATTGATGGAATTATCTTGTACAAAAACAAAGTTTATGTAAAAGAGTCTCTGGAATTGAGGAGTGCAATTTTAAAACAGATACATAATGTGCCTTATGCAGGACACCCAGGATATAAGAAAAAAGTTTTGGTAGTCAAGAGCCAATATTATTGACCCAACATGAAGAGGGAGATTGTTGAATACATAGCTAAATACTTGGAATGTCAAAGGGTCAAGGATGAGCATAGACACCCAGCTGGGATACTACAACCATTACCCATCCCTGAGTGGAAATGGGAAGTTGTGACAATGAATTTCATCACAGGATTTCCCAGAACAAGCAAGCAACATGATGCAATCATGGTAGTGGTGGAAAAACTTACTAAAGCTGCCCATTTAATTCCTATGAAGACTACTCATAAGGCAACTAACGTTGTTGATATTTATATGAGGGAAGTAGCACGCTTGCATGACATACCCAAGACAATTGTGTCTGACAGAGACCCAAAGTTTATATCAAAGTTTTGGAATGGTTTATTCAAAGGGTTCGGAACAAATCTGAACTTTAACACTACTTATCATCCTAACTCTGATGGGAAGACAGAGAGGGTGAACCAAGTAATCGAAGATATGCTAAGGATGTATGTGATGGACAAACCATGTAAATGGGAAGATTATCTACACTTGGTAGAATTTGCCTACAACAATGGGTATCAATCATCACTGAATATGAGCCCGTTTGAAGCACTTTATGGCAGAAAGTGCAACGCCCCAGTAAGCTGGGACAACCCAACTAATAGGGCAGTGGTTGGGCCAGTTTTTCTCAAGGAAATGGAAGAAAAAATGTTGAAGATTAAGTAGAATTTGAAGGTTTCCCAAGACAGGAAGAAATGTTATGCTGATAAGAACAAAACTCATGGGGAATTAAAGTAGGATATCATGTATTCCTAAGAGTGAAGGCCAACAGAAGCTCCCTGAAGTTGGGAAATTGTTCAAAGTTGGCATCCAGATATTATGGTCCGTTTGAAATCCTAGATAGGATTGGTCCAGTAGCTTATATGCTTGCATTTCCTACATGCATATGTATACATAATGTATTTGATCTGTCATTGCTTAAGAAATATGTACTTGATGCTAATCATGTTGTTGATTGGAAATGTGATTTAGGTGGAGCAGGAAAGCGCTTTTCAGGTGCATCTGATGCATATACTAGACCGAAAAATAAAGCAGCTCTAGAATCGATCCATAGGGCTTGTAAAGGTTCAATGGACTTGGTCTAGTCCTCAGGACGCAACATGGGTGCATGAATATGTTATGCAGGAAGAATACCCTCTTCTTTTTAAAGGTTTTGAAAACCTTGGTGATATTATGTAAATAAGTTGCACTGAGGATAGTGCAAAAATAAGGGGAGGGGATTGTAATACCCCAAGGGTGAGCCCCCATGAAATGTAATGATGTTTGTAGGGTGGTGAGATAAGTAATTATAAGTTTGTAGTCTTATGTGTTTAATACGCCGAAGAGCCTATATGCTAAGGTCAGTGGCCATAATTTTTGTATATGAAATTATGCAGATTATTAGTAAAAATACATCGTTGCATGTAGATCGACCACGAAGAAAGAGTTATGGGGGACTAAGATCCACTGGTTAGGGAAAATAATGGGGCTGAGAGGCTAGGAAAGAGGGGCTAAGCTTGAGGGATTAACCCAATGGAATATTATAATGTATTCCTCAAAAGTTCTAAAGTTGGGAAAATAAAATTAGTTATCATAAGTTCCTTGAGGAGAGGAACAAACTCCAAGTGGAGAGGAGAGTGCTCCTTGAGAGCCAAGTGTCACCCAGGATGCATGCAAATTTATGTGGGAAGTTTCGCCTTTGTTGGGGGTTCACTAACCATTCGGGCACCTTCCTGAGGAGCAGGGGTGCTCACCATTTTCCTTACTCGCTCTCTACATTCTAACCAGTCTGGCCATTTAGTTTCCCACGAGTTCATCCTCAGCCTGTTGGACATCCCTTGTGCAGTTCACGCACACACTGAAAAAGTACGCAGCCAAAGTATTTTCCGCCATGGTAAACCTCTGTAAATTGTTGAGTTTTCCCTTGCCTTACCCGATTTTTGGTGGTTGTGGATTGAAGAGGCGGGTTGTTAGGCCCGTGGTTGAAGAAGCAGGTTTTCAGGCATGTGAGAAACTCTCTCCAGTTGAGAGAGTTTGTTGGGAAGTGATTTCTCCTGGAGGGAGTCCAGTACCAGCTACAGAGCTCTGAGAATTCCTGATCTAGCATGTTGTTGAAGCCCTGGAAGGGAAGTGGAGCAGTCGATGGATTGTGGAAGAGTGAAGGTACATATTCCCATAATGGGACAGGCATGTGGGTAATGAGAGTCTGTCAGCAGTGGGGGTAAGTAGGCTCATTGGAGAGAATCCTTCCAGTTGCACAGTGCAGTTTCCCATAGCCTGAGCCTAGGTCTAGGATTACTTTTTCTTGGGTGGAGTTTAGTCCCAGCTCCGGGGTGATCTACTGCTTAGTGTGACGAGCAGTTGGGTCTAAGGCTAAGAGTTTGGTGGAAGGTATGCACATAGTTGGTGGTCATCTATTGAAATATAAGTACCAAATTTATGTTGATTGTATATTGTGTAACTATACATGTGTTATAATTGATGAGTAATACCTGGATATATCGTATATGTTGTATGTGTAGGCTTACAGTTATTTCCGCATTAATCTGTGTATGGTTAGATTATGTCGTCTGTATGCTTATGTTTTCTATATGTTTTAATGAATATTTCCACATGAATAAGTGGCATGAACAGAATGTTGTATCTCTTAATTTTTGTTAGATATGCGTGCATATAAATTCGTAAATCGGTATTAGAGCATAAAGGTTATTCAGTGGCATGGCCTGCCCTATTGGTTAGTTCTAGGGATGTCACAAATTGGTATCAGAGCTAAGAGATATGTCTAAGAAGTGGCATTGCCAGACCTTTTGGTGGTTGGGGACGTCACAAAATGGTATCAGAGCCATGGTTTCAAAACTGATCCTAGATGGACCAGGAAAGTGCAAGTTGAAGAGAAGGTTTCAGAAGGAAATTGTTATCAAAATGGAAAAAATTGAAGTTCAGAGACCAGTTTTCGACACTGGGCCTGAATTAAGCCATATAAGTTATTATGGAATCAAAAGCTCAGAGGAAATTGTTGTTGAGAAAGACAAAATGGTATAGTGGTTCAAGAAATATAGCAGAGAAAAGAGACTACAGTAATCGTGGGTTTGGAACCGCAAGATTTGAAATTGGGTCATGGGATCTATTTGAGAGAAGGAGGATCCTTCACAACTGTCATATATGGAGAAAGGTGCATGAGGATTAACCCCTAAGTACTTCGGACTTCACGACTTCGGTGAAGTTTATGTGTGATAGAGAAGAAAGGGTTGAAGCTCGAAGTTTTGAAGTCCTGAAGAGGATCTACACTGTAGATCCGGGGGGGGGAGTGTTTACCGTTGGATTTGACCAAGGATGGATCAGAACAATAGGGATAAGCCAAGAGTGGAAGGTAAGAAAGTTCAGGAGAAACAGGGTATGCTAAGGTGAAATCTCTCGAAGCCAAAATTCCTGAAGTGACGTGTCCTACTAACGTCACCAGGGATGATGAGGACACATGGGATGTGTGCCACGTGTCAGTGAGTTAAAACCTTTGTAAGATAGAAATGCAGTTAAAACGTGATATATGTCACCCTCCTGATTGGGCCATGAGTCGGCTTCATGTGTCCTTCCACGTGTCGCTCCTGGTGGTGGCACAAGGTAGTTAAACTTGGAAAATAAGTTAGGTAGATCGGGTCCATATTAACTTTGATCATGATCTATCAAGATTGATGGTCAGGAGGCATGGTGGGGATCAAAGTTGTGCGATAGATAATTCTATAGGGTGATCCCGCAATTCAAACTAGGGTTTCCCAGAAGGGTACATGTCAGTGTGGGGACAATTGCAGAGTGATCGGTGGGTTACTCCAAAATTGTTGACCCATGTCCCCGCAATTTGAAAAGTATAAAGTTTGATGTGACGTTTTCAGTATTTATTAGTTCAAGCACGGAAATCGTGGACCCCAGTGGACGCATGGCACCATATCGTGAAGTCTGAAGACTTGACACTATGGAAGAAATGGATTGTGATGGAATGGGAGGAAGAAACCCCCGAAGTTCCGTAACGTCGAAGTAAAGTGATGTGATGGCATCACCAAGGTGACGTGGAAATATCAGAGATTCACGGTTCGGGAGTTAGGGTGTGGAGATGTGAAATCCACCAAAGCTTGAAGCCCCAAAGTCTCAAAGCCCTGAATCCTGAAGCTTGGAGTTCCTTAGATCTTGCAATAAAGGTGGACCATAGATCCATCATTCTTCGTGCATTCGACAGTTCGTTGTTCTGTGATTTTTGTGACGCACGGAAAAAGGTAAACCTCCGAAGCTCAGAGCTCGAAGTCTCAATGCTCCGGATAAGCACCCAAATCATAAGCGCTAGGTCACAGTTGTGGTCCCATGCGAGCCAAGGGCAGAAGAAAAGAGGCTAACGCCCAAAAATATGTTGCAAAAAAAAGCGGAGCTTAGGGATAGAAGCCCGAGGGGTTCTTGACTGACCAAGACCTGTTGAAAACGAAATTTGATATTGTTTTTATTGAATCATATTGTTTTATTCTAAAAAAAAAAAATTAAAGCCTATTATCTTGACAAAAATTCAGTTGACTGCACATTTTGCAAAACTAATGATTGTCAAAACCGAATCGAATTGTTGCATAGTGCAGAAAAATGGGGAAGGCACAAGGTGCTTACAGTTCAGAAAATGAAGTTAGAGGAATGGATGTCCATTTAGGAGTTGAAGGATTGAACTCCAATGGGCATGGAGAATAGATAGATAAAGAAGGAAACATGATGAAAATCATTTAAAAGTTGAATAAAGATGTCCAGACTCACTGAGAAGATAACAAAAAGCTCATGAAGTCCAGAGAGAAACAGGGAGAATTCAACATAAAGTTGATGTAGAGCCTGGAAGGAATAAAAAATAAATTGGATAAGGAGAGTGGCTCAAGAAAATTAGGAAGTCACAGAAGAACAAAAAGTGATAGAAGACATCACCAACACTCCCGGAGTCATTCCAATAAAAGAGTACACATTAGCTCAATTCTATCCCCTGTTATGAAGCATAAGAGGCCTGGGAAGGATGAACTACAAGGGGAAATGAACAAAATCAAACCTCCTATGTTTGATGGGGAGAAAAAGAAGGATGGAGATGTAGAGACATGGTTGTTGGGCATGAGAAAGTATTTTCAATTACATAACTATTCTTCTCATGTAGAAGGAATAATTTCCATCTATCAACTTAAAGGAAAAACATCCATGTGGTGGGATCATCTAGTGCAAGTACAACACCTCAGGGAGAAAAATGTGACTTGGAAGGATTTCAAGAGGCATTTTGAAAATAAAATACTTGACTAAGAGGTACTATGATAAGAAAATGAAAGAGTTCTTTGAACTCAAGCTGGGAAGTATGGCTATCCATGAATATGAAAAGAGATTCTTAGAGATGTTGAAGTATCTCTCCTTCATCAAGGATGAGATAGTAAATATTCATAGGTACTTGAGTGGACTTCCATCTTTCATCAGTGATAAAATCCAATATGATGATCCCAAGACTCTGGAAGAAACTATAAGGAAACAAAAATGCTTATATGATCAACAAAAAGGAAAGCCTACTTTCCAGAAGGCTCGGGAGGACAAGAAGAAGTTCAAGAAGGAATAGAAGCAGAAGGGAAAAAAGCCTTCATTTTTTAGAAACAGACCTCAAGGACAACCATCTTTTAGAGAGCATGGAATTGTTGAGGTAGGAGGGAAAAGTTCAAGGTAGGAACCCATTGAATGTTGGGGCTGTAAAGGAGACCACAAGTATAGAGATTGTCCTCACAAAGGTGACAAGGTAAGAGTTTTCCACAATGTATAGAAAGAAAAAATAGTGGAGGATATGGGAAGAAGAGTACCAAGGATATATGCAACCCTGGACAACAAGCAAGATGAATTTCAATCACACATGATTGAAGTTGAAGGTATGATCAATAACCATGCCTTTACTATTTAATTGATTCAAGGGCTAGTCATAGATATATAGACCCTAAGGTAGTGGAAATATTTCTCTTGCCAAGAAGCAAGCATGGGAAATCTTGGCTGGTACAGCTGGCTACAGGAGCCAAGAGGAAAGTTGTGGAGTTGGTTAAATCATGTCCAGTGGGCATGAATGGACTGTGTACCAAGGAAGATTTGAACATCTTGTCGTTGGGATCATATGATTGCCTAATTTGTATGGATTGGTTGGACCAACACCATGCCATATTAGACTTCCATAATAAGGCATTTACTTTCTTGGATGAGGAAGGAAATCAAAAAATAGTCCAAGGAATTCCTAGGGTAGTTATTGTCCGTGAAATATCAGGAATGTAGCTGGAGAAGTGTTATAGGAAGGGTTATCACATATTTGTAGCCCATATAGAGGAAGCATCTAAGGATAAGGTGCCAAATCTGGAGGATCATGCAGTTCTGGAATATTTTGAAGATGTGTTCAAAGAGGTACCAGGACTACCTCAAAAGAGAGATATTGATTTTTCTATTAATTTGATACCTGGAGTAGCTTCAGTATCATAGACTCCTTACATAATGAGTACACCAAACCTGATGGAATTTCAAATGCAGCTTGAAGATATTCTGAAGAAGGGGTATATACGCCCAAGTGTGTCACCTTGGGGGTTCCCCAGTATTGTTCGTGAAGAAGAAATATGGGACATTGAGATTGTGCATCGACTTCAGATAGTTGAACAAAGTGACTATAAAGAACAAGTATCCTTTAACAAGGATTGATGATCTCTTTGATCAGTTGAAGGACGTAAAGATATTTTCAAAGATAGATCTCAGGTCAGGATATCATCAGGTAAGGATTAAAGAGGAATACATCAACAAGACCACCTTCAGGACAAGGTATGGTCATTATGAGTTCACAATGGTGCCATTTGGGTTATCAAATGAACCAGTTGTTTTTATGTGCTTAATGAATGGTGTTTTCTGGGAATATTTAGACAAGTTTGTCATTGTTTTTCTGGATGACATTCTTGTATATTCCAAGAAATAAGAAGAGTATGAGAATCATTTAAGGATGGTGTTGCAAGTACTAAGAGAGTGTCAGATGTATGCCAAATTGAGAAAGTGTTCATTTTATCAAAACAAAATTCACTACTTGGGGCATATCATTTCAAAGAATGGGATAGCAGTGGACCCCAAAAAGATAGAAGCCATTAAAGGGTAGACAACACCTAAGAATGTGACAAAAGTCAGATCCTTCATGGGTCTAGCTGGCTACTACAAAAGGTTCATTGTAGGGTTTTCGAGAATAGCTCACCCCATCACATCCTTGAAAAAGGAAGGGGAAGAAGTTTCAATGGATAGAAGAATGTGAAAGAAGCTTCTAGCAATTGAAGAAATTGTTAACCAACACTCCAATTCTGAGGATTGCAGATCCAAATGAAGACTTCATTGTATGCATAGATGCATGTAAAGAAGGATTGGGTGGAGTCCTCAGTCAAAATGAGTTTATGATATGTTTCGAGTCCAGAAAATTGAAAGAGCGTGATAGGCTCTATGCCACTCATGATTTGGAATTGGTAGCCATAGTGTAAGATTTGAAGAAGTGGAGGCACTACCTCATGGGAAGGAGGATTGAGCTAATGACAGACCATAATGGTTTGAAATATTTGTTTGATCAGCCTACTTTGAATGCTAGGCAAAGTAGATGGTTGGAATTCCTCTTTAATTATGACATTGATATCAAGCACATCAAAGCAAAGGAGAACAAAGTGGTTGATGCACTCAGCAAGAGAGTGCATGAACTACATGCTCCAACCATTATCATGTATCAGATGGAACTTAAAGGCATAATTTCTGAAGTGACAAAAGCATATTTGCAGTACATGGAATTGGTAACAAAATTGCAGCAAGGTAGAATGCAGCAGAAAACTGAACATTATGAATTGGGAATTGATGGAATTCTCTTGTACAAAAACAGAGTTTATGTACCAGAGTCTCTGGAATTGAGGAGTGCAATTTTAAAAGAGATGCATAATGTGCCTTATGCAGGACACCCAGGATATCAGAAAAAAGTTTTGGTAGTCAAGAGCCAATATTATTGACCCGACATGAAGAGGGAGATTTTTGAATACATAGCTAAATCCTTGGAATGTCAAAGGGTCAAGGATGAGCATAAACACCCAGCTGGGATACTACAACCATTACCCATCCCTGAGTGGAAATGGGAAGTTGTAACAATGAATTTCATCATAGGATTTCCCAGAACAAGCAAGCAACATGATGCAATCATGGTAGTGGTGGAAAAACTTACTAAAGCTGCCCATTTAATTCCTATGAAGGCTACTCATAAGGAAACTAACGTTGATGTTATTTATAGGAGGGAACGAGCACGCTTGCATGGCGTACGTAAGACAATTGTGTCTGACAAAGACCCAAAGTTTACATCAAAGTTATGGAAGGGGTTCAGAACAAATATGAACTTCAACACTAGTTATCATCATGAGTCTGATGGGAAGACAGAGAGTGTGAACCAAGTAATAGAAGATATTCTAAGGATGTATTTGATGGACAATCCATCTAAATGGGAAAATTATCTACACTTGGTATAATTTGCCTACAACAATGGGTTTCAAGCATCACTGAAGATGAGCCCGTTTGAAGCACTTTATGGAAGAAAGTGCAACACCCCAGTAAGTTGGGACAACCCAACTGATAGGGCAGTGGTTGGGCCAGAGTTTCTTAAGGAAATGGAAGAACAAATCTTGAAGACTAAGTAGAATTTGAAGGTTGCCCAAGACAGGCAGAAAAGTTATGCTGATATGAACATAACTCACAGGTAATTTAAAGTAGGAGATCGTGTATTCTTGAGAATGAATTCCAATAGAAGCTCCCTGAAGTTGGGAAATTGTTCAAATTTGGTAGCCAGATATTGTGGGCCGTTTGAAATCATAGAGAGGACTGGTCCAGTAGCTTATATGCTTGCATTGTATGCATGCATGTCTATACATAATGTATTTCATGTTTCATTGCTTAATAAATATGTACATGATGTTAATCATATTATTGATTGGAATGTGATTCAAGCGGAGTAGGAAAGTGCTTTTCAGGTGCATCCGGTGTCTATACTAGACCAAAAAAGCAAGTAGCTCTAGAATCGATCCATAGGGCTTGTAAAGGTTCAATGGACCTGGTACGCTCCTGAGGACGCAACATGGGAGCATGAAGATGCTATGTGGGCATAATACCCACATATTTTTGAATATTTTGAAAACCTTGGTGATATTATGTAAATAAGTTTCACTGAGGATAGTGCAAAAATAAGGGTATGGGATTGTAATACTCCAAGGTCGATCCCCTCTGAAATATAATGATGTTTGTAGGTTGGTGAGACAAGTAATTATAAGTTGGTAGGATTATGTGTTTATTAGGCTGAAGAGCCTAGATGCTAAGATCAGTGGGCCTAATTTTTGTATATGAAATTATGCAGATTATTAATAAAAATACATTGTTGCATGTAGACCAACCACGAAGAAAGAGTTATGGTGGACTTAGATCCACTGGGTAGGGAAAGGAATGGGGCTGAGAGGCTAGGAAAGAGGGGTTAAGCTTGAGGTCTTAACCCAAGGGAATATTATAATATATTCTTGAAAAGTACTAAAGTTGGGAAAATAAACCCAGTTATCCTAAGTTACTTGAGGAGAAGAACAAAATCCAAGTGGAGAGGAGCATGCTCTTGGAGAGCCAAGTGTCACCCAGACCTCATGCATATTTGTGTGGGAAGTTTCACCTTTGTTGGGGGTTCACTAACCATTCGGGCACCTTCCTGAAGAGAGGGAGTGCTCACCATTTTCCATGCTCGCTCTCTACATTTTGACTAGTCTACCCATTTAGTTTCCCACGAGTTCATCCTCAGAATGTTGGCCATCCCTTGTGCAATTCACGCACACACTGAACAACTACGTAGCTAGTGTCTTTTTCACCGTGGTGAACCTCTGTAAATTGTTCAGTCATCCCCTTGCCTTACATGATTTTTGGTGGTTGTGGATTGAAGAGGCAGGTTTTTAGGCACATTGTTGAAGAAGAAGTTTGTCAGGCATGTGAGCAACTCTCTCCAAGTGAGAGAGTTTGTTGGGAAGTGATTTCTCTTGGAGGGATTCCAGTACCATCTACGGAGGTCTGAGAATTCCTGATTTGGCATGTTGTTGAATCCCTGGAAGGGAAGTGGAGTAGCCGATGGACTGTGGAACAGTGAAGGTGAATATTCCCAGGGTGGGATAGGCATGTGGGGAATGAGAGTCTATGAGCAGTGGGCGTAAGTAGTCTCCATGGAGAGAATCCTTCTAGTTTCACAGTGCAGTTTCCCGTAGCCTTATCCTAGGTATAGGATTCCTTTACCCTGGGTAAATTTTAGTCCCAGCTCGGGGGTGACCCACTGCTAAGCGTGATGAGCAACAGGGTCTAAGGATGGAAGGTTCATGGAAGGTCTTCACGTATTTGGTGGTCATCTATTGAAATATAAGTACCAAATATCTGTTGATTGTATATTGTGTGACTGTGCATGTATTATAATTGATGAGTAATACATGGATATATCTTATATGTTGTATGTGTAGGCTTACAATTATTTTTTCATTGATTTGTGTATGGTTAGAATATGTCGTCTGTATGCTTATGTGGTATGTATGTTTTAATGATTATTTTTGCATGAATAAGTGGCATGAATAGAATGTTGTATATGTTAATTTGTCTTAGATATGCATGCATATAAATTCGTAAATTGGTATTAGATCATAAAGGTTATTCGGTGGCATGGCCTGACCTATTGGTTAGATCCGGGGATGTCACGGATTAGTATCAGAGCTAAGAGAGATGTCTAAGAAGTGGCGTTTCCCAGCCTGTTGGTGGCTGGGGATGTCACACTTAAGGAGAAGTTGAGAGTCTCATGGATGGTTGAGATATTTTCTCAAACCAATATCCTAATTTGATGGATCTTGAGAGATATTTCCTCCCTAAAATCCTTGAGAGATATTTTCTCCCTCAAAATGTCTAGGGATCATGACAAACACTCTATAACAATAATGATAGTCAAACCACACCTACAAATAATTTTGATAGTGCGCCATATACCAAAGAGTGCAAAAATTATGACAAGAAAGATAATCATATATACAATGTGGGTGAAAAAACATTGTCTGTGCCTCATAAGAAAGAACTAATAATGAAACAAATTTTAGTGGACCTCATATGTGCAAAATTTGCATCATGAAAATGATCTGTGCCCTTATAAATCCCTCAAAAGACTACTAACATTGGATTGTAAAGTGAGGCAATGGGTAGCCTCCACACACTCAACATAAACGATTGATTGTTGATATGATGTGGTAAGACAATGTGTTGGTTGTCCAACATGCTCTACTCCTAGGTTTGTGGTTTTGCATTCATATATGAAAACAAGGCAACTGTCTTAATGAAATATGGTTCCTATAGTGAAATATTCACGGTCGGGATCTCCCTATGTAAGGGGAAAAGAAGCTTCGAAAGCACCATAGAAAACCATTCTGTAGAAACCATGTGATAAAGAGGATGGTGAGTTCCTCCATGATGTAAGGTAGGGTTGGGAGGGAACCAGGTCATTGTCCATGTGAAGTTGTAGCCACTAGCGTTCAAAATGGATAAGAAGACTGAGACCATTGCATCCTAACTAGAAAGGGTTATGATAGTCAACATCCATAAGAAGTTGTCTAAACAAGCTATGATTTTGACCTTCCACTGTTATTTTCTTTTGATCATTTTTGTCCATAATTCAATTACAAAGTGCTAGAATCACATATTATTTCAATTATTGAGATTGCATAATCTGGGTGCAATAGGTATTTTTGATTAAACTGAATCCAATTTTGCAAAATAAAAATGCAAATCCAATAATGAAAAATTGCATTTTCCAACAATTCTTCTATAAGTGTATTTCAATGAGATTGTCCAAAAACATCCAAATTGTAAAATGTTTAGACTCCTCCTCTCTATATAATAGCCTATTTTTCCTCATCCTCTCTATAACAACCTATTTTTCCACATGTAATCTAAAAGATCATGATTTCCTCCTTTGTATAATAGCCTGTCTTCCCATGTGTAATCTAAAAAGATCTTGATTTCGTCCTCTCTATAATATCCCATTTTCCCACATGTAATCTAAAGGATCCCTATTTCTATGGCGTGTAGGAAAACATCTCTCCATATGGAGCCATAATTTAAGGAAGGATGTAATGGATATAGAATAAAATGGATCGTGATGAATGAAAAATATAGTGGGCAACCAACCAATCTCCTAGAAAACGAGCCACCAGTTCTCGTAAGATTTTTAGAAATAAAAAAGAATGAAAAAATGTGAAAATATGATTTTTAACACAGATTCAATTGTATAGGGGAGTGTATTGTGGTGTTGGACGACGTCGTGGGCGTGCATGGCAATGTGAAGAGGACTGAGAGGTGTTAGATTCCCCAAAGGATATACAATATAACTAATACAAATCACCACCAAAAAGATGATTTCCCCATTAAAACATAGTGTGTAAAACTATTGTGCAAATAATTGGTTTGTTATCATTATTGTCCAAAGAGGAATGCTGGAAATATATAACATCGCACCAATGCCCTTAGTTGAGCGTGTAGCAATCTGGGTTATCCCGTTTGCAAATGAAAATATGGTCATAATTGGTGATCAAACTAAATGGGAATCGAGTGTTTTTTTTAAGAGTAGTGAATGTGCATCTATAATATATTTACCCAAGACATTTGGCCATACAGTTAGGGCTATGTCACAGAAGAAGTAGACGCCCATCGAATGATTGATTAGACCGCTCAATGTATGGTTTGAAAATGCCATGTTGAGCCACTAGGTGCATTGATCATGGAGTGTTAGATCGAAATACCGTGGAGTGTGATCAAGATGAAGCATAATTGTGTGGATAGGCATCCTTTTATTAGAATTGATGGATTAATAAATCTTTTAATCATAAATTCTAATCTTATGGTCAACAATTGAAGATGTTGGCTTATTCTTCATCATCATCTGTAATCAATGGATGATATTTTGATAAATTAACTTCCTCTCATTTATAAAGACGTGTTTTTATGTGTTTACTTTTTTACATGTACTTAATATGATTAAAAAATTGCTTGCTCACCACCAGATGACCATGTTATCTGATTAGAAATTTACTTAATATGATTAAAAAATTACTTTCTCACCAGCAGATTGCCACATTAAGTGATTAACAATTGATTGTGCTAAACAAAAGTCTTTGTCGAACTCCCATTTAGGTGAATGGTAGGTGTCGAGGTTGTAGAAAATTGGCATTTAGGTTGCGGTATGTCGTTCATTCACTTCATTCATGTCTGTTGTGGAAACTTCCAGCAAAGGTGACCAGATCTACACGTTTTTAGAGTATTAGATTATGACAACTGTGTTTTTTACGGTGGTCGACCTCTATTTGTGATGCAGAGTGTGTCCTTTACATATGCCCACGCCAAGTTCCCCATGGCGCTCTAGTATTCGGACCTACTGTGTGAATAGCTCGCATGAATTTAAATGTTCATTTAAATGAATTTGAATTTAAATGTTCATTTTATATAGAAGATGTTTCCATTTGTGATATTATGATGAGAATCCAGTATTACCATAATTCATAACACATCATGAGACTAACTCTAATCCAATACTCTACCTTAATTCATAACAAGTTGTTTAAACATATACATGGAGAGGAAAAAAAATTTGCTTCCAGATTTTGATATTTCATGAATATTTTGCCTATGACAAATTGTTTTTTAACCTATAGCGTATGTAAATTGTTTACTCTTGATTCTGAGTGGCATAGTTTTTATCAAGAAGAACAAAAAAATAAATTGGAGGTTTTCTATCAAGAGAAGATAAAAAAAAATTAGGTTAAGATATAAGATTAGAGTGGGTTCAACAAAATACAGATACATAAGATTAGAGTGGGTTCAAAAACATATAGATACAAAAGGATATTTTTCCTACTTCAAAGGTGTCTAGGAAGTCTTTTTGTATGTGAAAAATCCCCAATTACAGTTATTAAGGTTAGGTTTATTAGGATTAAGGTATATATTATATTAAAAATATAATGTATGGGGACATTGGTGGATCATTCCGGCCATAATTCCATAGTAAGTAGTCAAACACTTTATTTAAATTTCAATGTTTTTCAACATTATAATTTATACACATATATTTAGTACAATTATTAATATTTGCATGCAAATGGGAGCTTCATACCCTCCTTTAAAAAAGTGGAATAACATTTTTGTGTCTATTTTCTTATGTATAAGTCTAATAAACATGAATAGTCATAATTTATGTATATTTTCTTATGTACCTATTTGTTTCTTAAGTTAGGTACATTTAGATATCATATATGAATTTATTTATTATATGATATTCTCGTAGGCATTGGCACAAGTTTGGACTGCTAATGTGTCTCATAATTATAGATCCTTCATCATCTCTACAATATTTCTCCATCCTTTCTCATACAAACAGGTTTTTAATAGACAAACCCTAACTAAAATAAATAGTTTTGTAACTAGAATAAACCCTAACTAGAATGAATAGTTATGTAACTAAAATAAACCCTAACTAGAATAAATAGCTCTATAACTAGAATAAATGGTGCCACTTTTATATCAACCACTGAAGTGATACCATGTAAAAGGTTGATAGTTTGTGGCCTCTAATTAATCAGATGACTGTAAAAGATTGTGTTGCCATCATTCAATTATGTGCAGTATTAAATTATTTTTTATTATTCTCCTTCTTCTAACTGCGGGTTTGTAAATGACTTGTAACTTTCTCACTTTAATTCCTTGACACTTGGTATTATAACATATAATTAAGTTGATAGGTGTCCCCCCTGTTGGAATCGATGGATTAATCAACCTTTTAATCACAAATTCTAATCTTATGGTCAACAATTGAAGATGCTGGCACATTCTTCATCGTTGTCTCTAATAAATGGATGAGATTTTGACAAATTAACTTCCTCTCATTTATAAAGGTGTACGTTTATGTGTTTAATTTTTTACATTTACTTAATATGATTAAAAAATTACTTGCTCACCACTAGATTGCCACGTTAGACGATTAGCAATTGCTTGTGCTAAACAATAGTCATATGTTAAGATCCCATTTATCTTAATGGCAGGTGTCGAGGCTGTGGAAAATTGGCATTTAGATTGTGGTATGTCATTCATTCGCTTCCACTACCCACGATTCTGCATTCCACACACCTTACTTTCGTTCTACTGTGTAATGCACAAAATTCAAGTTAGACCAGGCAAATGGAACCACAACAAGCCCGAGGAAGAGGAAGCATATGAAATGCACAACAATAAAGACAACCACGAAAGTAAGTTACTGGAAGGATGTGGGACAAGGGCGTAAAATCTCGGGCTCAGATGGGTGCCCAATCGGAATAGTGAAAAGTCTTATATTTTACACAGGTTGTGCCCCTTGAGGTTCTCCAACAGATTGGCATATGGATGAATATTTGTTCATTGAGAAGGTACTCGAACTTATGTTTTGTTTAAGTTCTATGAATAGTTTTCTAGTACAAAGTATATGAATACATAGTAAATAATAAACTATATATAGATACCAAATGTGTGTAAATATTCCAATAATTTTTTAAGATAATTTGTATAACTATAAAATCTCTTCATTTTTTCTGATGTTTAAACAATATGGAGTAAAAATGACTTTATATAAAAATTGCTATAAATTGTTCCCAATTCACATAACCATAGTGGTTAATATCACTTGAAGTTTTTGGAGTGGGAAATATTGAATGTTTTAGGGTGAAAATGTGGTAGGCGATATTGTGGATGCGAAATGTAGGCTAAACAACTCATTGGTACGCCAAATTCAAGTGGTTTTTACCACACCATTGAGATTCAAAGTGCAAGTTGAGAACCCATGTCAAACATGATTGACCATCAACATTCAGTTCCGCTGTGGAAACTTCCAGCAAAGGCAACCCGATCCACATGTTTTCATAGTATTAGGTTATGACAAATGTGTTGTGTATGGTGGTCGACCTCTGTCTGCGATGTCGATTTTGTCCTTTACATATGCCCACACAAGTTCCCCATGGTGCTCTAGTATTCATACTTAATGTGCGAATAGATCGCATGCATTTAGATGTTAATTTTGTGGTGTTAGATAGAGAGAAGAACTTCGGATATTTTTTTACAAACTTTTGGAGTTGGTCTTGTTGATGTAGGATTGATTTTATGCTTCAACAAAAAAGGTTTAACAAACTGAACTATATTTTCAACCGGAAAAAATGATATCATCTAATTTATATTATGAATTCCTCTTTATACAGAAGATATTTGTATTTGTGATATTATGATGAGAATCGAGTATTGCCACAATTCATAACCCACCATGAGACTAATTGTAATCCAACACTATACCTTAATTCATAACAGGTTATTTAAACATATACATGGAGAGGAAAAAAAAAAAATTCTTCCATATTTTGATATTTCATGAACATTTTTCCTCTGTCAAATTGTCTATTAACTTATAGCGTATGTAAATTGTTTACTCTTGATTATCAGTGGCATTCTTTTGCTCAAGAAGAACAACAAAATAAATTGTAAGCTCATTATCGAGAGAAGATAAAAAAAATTAGGTTAAGATGTAAGATTAGAGTGGGTTCAAAAAAATATAGATATGTAAGATTAGAGTGGATTCAAAAAAATATAGATACGTAAGATTAGAGTGGGTTCAAAAAAATATAGATACAAAAGGATAGTTTTCCTATTTCAAAGGCGCCTAGGCATTCTTTTTTTATGTGCAAAATCCCCAATTACATTTATTAAGGTAAGGGTTATTAGGATTAGGTTATATATCATATTAAAAATATAATGTATGGGGGCACTGGTGGATCATTCTAGCCATAATTCCATAGTTAGTAGTCAAGTGCTTTATTTTAATTTCAATGTCTTTTAGCATTATAATTGATACACATATATTTAGTACAATTATTAATATTTGCATGCAAACAAAGGCTTCATACTCTCCTTTACACAAGTGGAATAATATTTTTGTGTCTATTTTCTTATGTATAAGTCTAATAAGCATGAATAGTCATAATTTATGTTTACTTTCTTATGTACTTATTTTTTTCTTAAGTAAGTTAGGTACATTTAGATATCATGTATGATTTTTTTTATTATATGATATTCGTGTAGGCATTGGCACTAGGTTGGACTACTACGGTGTCTCATAATTATAGGTCTTCCATCGTCTCTACAATATTTTTCTGTCCTTTCTCATACAAACAAGTTTTTAATGTAGAAACCCTAACTAGAATAAATAGTTTTGTAACTAGAATAAACTGTAACTAGAATGAATAGTTATGTAACTAAAATAAACCCTAAGTAGAATAACTAAAATAAACCCTAAGTAGAATAAATAGCTCTATAACTAGAATAAATGGCACCACTTTTATATTAACTACTAAAGCGATACCATGTAGAAGGTTGATATTTTACGACCTCTAATTAATCAGATGATTGTAAAATATTGTGTCGCCATCATTCAGTTACGTACAGTCTTAAATTATTTTTTATTAGTCTCCTTCTTCTAACTACATGTTTGGAAATGACCTGTAACTTTCTCACGTTAATTCCTTGACACTTGGTATTATAATAGATAATTATACTAATGATGGAGACACACTATTAATTGGTACATGTGTGGAAATAGCCATTCATGCATCAGAACCTAGTATCCATCGACTACTAGATTCACATGCAAAATTATGTTGGAAACCTTATCTACAGTTAACTATTCACTGCAAATTTCTTTGCATATATCAAACATTTAACAATTTAAAATGGATAGATTGTTATACCCCAACTTAAGTTTCATTCCTTTCAGAGTATTTTGTAAATAAAATAAAATTTAAGTGGGTACATTGTCAGCAAAGTAATAAGAATGATAAAATGTGTACAATGATATTGCATGTTTTATATATAACAGTTGGAAACGTCATACTTGGAATAGTTATCATGAGGGATTATATAAAAATATAATTGAAATCACCTATGGACATTCATCAACCACTGGTTATGTGGTTGTGCTAGTTCTACTAATGATGGAGACACACTGTTAATTGGTACATGTGTGGAAATAGACATTCATGCATAAGAACCTAGTATCCATCGACTACCAAATTCACATGAAAAATTATGTTGGAAACCTTCTCTATAGTTAACTAATTGATGCAAATTTATTTGCATAAATATAAATTTAACAATTTAAAATGGACAGATTGTTATACCCCAACTTAAGTTTCATTCGTTTCGGAGTCTTTTGTAAATAAAAAATAATAATTAAGTGGATGCATTGCCGACAATGTAATAAGAATGATAAAAAGTGTACAATGATATTGCATGTGGTATATAGAATAGTTGGAAACATCATACTTGGAATAGTTACCATGAGGTATTATATAAAAATATAATTGAAATCGCTCATCGACGTTCATCAGCCACAGGTTATGTGGTTGCATTAGTTTGTGTGTGTGTGTGTGTGTGTGTGTGGAGGGGGGAACAAGAAACCTATAGGTAGTAATATGTGAATCGTCATTGTTGGAGACTATTTGATGGTCTATGATAAATGTGTGGACTGGATCACTATGTGTAGCATGATTGTTTGCCAATGTTGTGGTTAAAGTAGGATAATTAGTGTTAATATTTCCCTATAGACGCTTACATTGAGTGTGTAATGTGCTATTAGGTACTTAGATATCTAGAGGTTGAGAGTTGTTATTGTTGGTTTAGAGATCTTTGCACACTTGAAAATGTGAGTCAAATTAAATGATGGATCTGAGAGTCATTGTGCCATGGATTTGCAACATTTTTGACGTACTTGATAGGTAAAGGGCGAGGGATGCTTGTGTAATAAGGATGGTAGGGCGATCTAGAATAGAAATATGATCACGGCGTAAAGGTCATGGAGCATGGTATAAGGTCAAGGTTTGAGGTGGAGGGGTAGTTTTGGACGTCTCTAAAGGAAAAGGATAAGGATATGGAGGAATAGAGGATGCGACTAGGGTATCATATTTGTTAGATATGAGGGAGAGGAAATAATCAATGAAAGGTAGTTGGTAACTAGATGGAACCCTAGGTAGAGGGTGGTTGGTGTGATATGGATAGAATCCTTGCAAATGGGTCGGTAACTATGAATGGCATGAGTGGGTGGGGATTTGGTAATGTATTTATGGAAGACGAGAATTGTATAGTTAAGTGAGTAGCATGCAATGAAGTGAAAATCAAAAATAGGGTGACTTATGGTTGTATCAATGAAATCTTGGAGTTGGTATAAAAGATAAAGGATTTTGTTAATCTAAGAGGAGGGTAAGGAATTTATATGGTAGGAAATGAATGGGTGGATAAGTTCTTGGAGGGAGAATACATAGGAGCAAGTGTCCATGTAGATCTAGGTGGGAGAGACCACTCCAATGAACCAAATCTATAATTTTTTAAGTGAAAATTAATATTGATGAGTGAGGCATTGAGCCTAAGAAATGATGAAGAAAGAGGAGGCATGGACCAAGTTTTTTATACCAAATGATGTAATTTTGAACCTCTTAACTAGTAAACCCTAACTAAGAGGTGAAGCACACCATCTAACCTTTATATAACACCATAATGGGTCCACTCAAGATAAAATAAAGAATAAATAACTCTTGCACATAGCTCCAACCCTTGAAATATGTAATTACATTCTACACATCATTAATACATCAACAAAAAACTAACTAATAGCTAGAACTAAAAGAAGAATTGCCATGATTGAGTTGAATATTGTCGTTGCAAGAGTGTTGGGTAGTGTTATTCCTAGGTATAATGGTGGGGAATCCCCATAACTATATACGTCAAGCCCTCACTTCTCTTATTTGTCAAGGCTTCTTCTTGAATACTAAAACAATGGACCTACATATATTATGGATGATCATGTTTCACAACTCGCATTGTATTGGTCCTAAAGCATTAAAAGTATCTTATAAGACATATGAAACACAATCTAATGCATTCATGATTGCACTTATTCCGTAAGTGATTTGGGTGTTTTCCAATTTCCTTGTGACATTATAACATCCATTGTTATAAAATCTATCTTCATAAAGAACAACATTTTTATAAATATAAGCTTAATTACTTATTAGCTTTGTTAGAATTACTCCATAAGTGATTGGGATTTTAGCGATTTTACTCATGAAACTATAATAACCAATATTATAAAATCTATCTTGAAGGAACAAATCCTTCAAATATCTAATATTGATTGCTTATGAGCTGAATTGGTAATTTATATTAACAACAATGGCTATAACTAGGCTAACAACACTCTTCAAACATACATAGTGTCTTCATGCTTCTTAATATTTGCACATAGTGAGTTCAACATATAGATTTTTCTAATATCTAATGGAGAAATTCCCTAGATTTTCCTGCTGCTAGATATCTTGTAAAAGACACCTAAGATACTAAGAACTTTAAAAAACATAGACTAATAAAAAGAGTGATGACTTGTGGCCTCTTCCAGGACTGTGGCTGTATGCTCAGGCTCTTGCTGTCAATTTCCATGTCTTCTGTCAATTGAATGGTAATGTCTTCATCTTTGTGTTCACCTTGATATGACATGCGTTAATTAGAGGCCATTAACTAAGTTTATTTGTTCAAATTCTCCACCATATATTTTAATAAGTTACATTCTATCTCAAGAATGACCAGTTGTTGTTTGACTTGCATCAGTGTGATCATAATCTCTACAAATTTTTAAATACATTTCTACTCATATTCATGGAATTTGGTGATGAGAGTAAGAATGGAAGCTCTATTTACTTGGACCATTTCTTCATGGGTTCTTAAGATCTTCCTTAGCTCTTACAATTCATGGTGTTCCATGCTGAATGAGTGTTCTTCTATCTGTAGAATAGAGTGTTAGACCTTTTCTAAATAGCAGAGCCACATATTTGGAACAAGATGTACCTATGGATATTTGGCACAATCTAGTTATAAAATTCCCATATTAACAAGAAAACAACATTCTACTCCACAACTTGAAAGAGAAGAGGGATAAATTGTGATACCTACTCCCATTCTAGATAATTCAAAAATAGAATTAAACATCCTATAACCAAAGAAGAAGATTGCATTGAAAACAATCACCACCAATTTCTTGACTAAGTTTAACCAATAGAGAACACATTGGAGTAAAACCACTGTCAACTTAGAGGCAAAGATTAAATTCTTGGGATTGAAAAATAACAAAAAATGCCTCTATTTTGCAAGCGAGAACAGAGGCTTGAGACCCATATCAACTTCCCTCAAGAATTCAATGTCAATATAGTAATGACCATATCTAGAGAGGAATATAGTGATGATTATATGCTCTTGTGCATCTAAAATCAGCAAAAACTTACAAGAAGAATGAAGATAGAACCAACCAACCTGAAATTTAGAGCTAGTGCCAAACAAAGTTCATAGGAGTAGGGTTGTCCACCTTCCTCTCATCTAAAAAAGATGAATTTTTCCATTTCCCCACCTTTTTTAAGATGATTTAGGCCAAGATATCCATTACCTTCCATCGCCCCAGATGAGAGCATGTGCGAGGAAGCCTCGAGTCTCATCGTGTTAATTGATCTGATTTGTTGGATGGACTAGCATGTGAGGAACACATGGCTTAGTGTGCTTGTGGTAGTTCTCATTAAATTTGTTGGGGATTTTTAAGGAATAGCTTGGATGGTTAATTGTCTACTAATCCAAATCTCCCCAATTTTTAAACATATTTCCTTATTAGCTAATATATCTGCTTGACCATTAGGAATCCTTAGCGCATGGAAATAAGATACCTTTTGAATTTTTTTAGCCCCACTTTCACTTGAGCCAATATAGAGTCAAGGTGATAATATATTGGACTAATTTTCTTATGCATCAACTTGATAACAATTCTATAATCTCTTAAGATAATTAAGTATTGAATTTTCTTTTCCACTGCCAACTTTAGCCCTTGAAGAAAAAAGTAATATTCTACTTGGTTATTGGATGAGATTCCTAACCCCTAGGCATATAGTTTCAATTTTTCCTTTGGGGTCAGTAAGGATTACCCCCATTCCTACCACCCTTGTATTATGTTTTGATGTTGATGCCCCGTCAAAATATAAAAAAAATATGAAGGTTGATATAACCTCCATTGTTGAAATTCAGATACATCCAATCAAAGATGCTTGTTTTCTTTGGAAGAAGGTTGAAAGTTCACTTTTTTAAAGGAATCAAGGTATATTTGGAAATGACGAATCCAAATTTGTTCATCCTCCTCACAATATTGATTTTCTGGAAACTTCTTACCTTTGGCGTTGATGTATTGAGTTAGGAGTCCTTTAGCTTTGATCGCTACTTTGAGAGAGTTATCCAACTCATGTTTGAATAAATCCTTGTTGCACTCTAACTGTATTTTCCATTATATGTACTTAGGGAGAGCTGACCATAATATTTCAAGGAGGGATTTCTTTGTGTTTTCTTCTTTGTAGCTTTTAACCCTATGAACAAACATGTTATTTCCGCTATTTAACATTTCCATTCTATGACTTGTTTCCAAAAAGCATCTTAGAATACATTGATGGTGTATTAACACTCTATAAATAGGTGTTTAATTTTATTTTAATGAGAAATACACCATGCACATCTAGTAGGTCCCTAAATCCCTCATTTCAAAGACTAGTCAAAATTTCACTGTGCAACAATTTCCAACAAAAGATGTTTACCTTGGGTAGCCCATTTGAATGCCAACTTTGCTTCCAAAATATTGACCATTGGGGAGGTGGATGCAATTGAAGAAAAAAATGATATGCTAATTTAAAATCATAGTTCATCGATCCCCACCCTCTACAATCTAAGGTTGAGATGTTCTAGGGAACACATCGCATCAACTTGATAACAATGATAGAATCTCCCAAGATGATTAAGTGTTGAATTTGATTTTCCACTACCAACTTTAGCCCTTGAAGAAAAGAGTAATATTCTACTTAGTTATTCGATGAGATTCCTAACCCCTAGGAATGTAGTTTCAATTTTTCCTTTGGGATCATTAAGCATTCCCCCTATTCCTACCACCCTTGTATTTTGTTTTTATGCCCCGTCAAAATATAAAAAATATGAATGTTGATATAACCTCCATTGTTGAAATTCAGATACATCCAATCAAAGATGCTTGATTTCTATTGGATTTTATCACTGATCATCATATTGGATTTTATCACTGATGAAAGATGGCAGTCCACTCGGGTACCTCTAAATATTCATTGTCCCATCCTTGATGAAGGAGATATACTTCAACAACTCTAAGACTATCCTTTCATATTCATCGATAGCCATACTTCCCAGCTTGAGTTCAAAGAACTATGCCATTTTCTTATCATAGTACCTCTTAGTCAGGTATTTCTTCTCAAAATGCCTCTTGAAATCCTTCCAAGTCACATTTTTCTCCCTGAGGTGTTGTACTTGCACTAGTTGATCCCACCACATGGATTCATTTCCTTTAAGTTGATAGATGGAAATTCTTCCTTCTGCATGAGAAGAATAGTTATGCAATTGAAAATACTTTCTCATGCCCAACAACCATGTCTTTGCATCTTCATCCTTCTTGTGCTCCCCATCAAACATAGGAGGTTTTATTTTGTTCATTTCCCCTCGTAGCTCATCCTTCCCAGGCCTCTTATGTTTCCTAACAGGGGATAGACTTGAGTTGTTGTGTACTCTCTTATTGGAATTCCTCAGAGAGTGTTGGTGATGTCTGCTATCACTTTTTGTTCTTTTGTGACTTCCTGATTTGCTTGAGCCACTCTCTTTATCTAATTTCTTTTCTATTCCTTCTAAGATCTGCATCAAATTTATTTTGAATTCTCCCTGTTTCTCCCTGGCCTTCATGATATTTTTTTTATCTACTCGATGAGTCTGAACATCTTTCTGCAACTTTTCAATGATTTTCATCATGTTTCCTTCATTATCTATCTCTTCTCCATGCCCATTGGAGTTCGATCCTTCAACTCCTAAATGGACATCCATTCCTCTAACTTCATTTTCCGAACTGTAATCACCCTATTCCTTCCCCATTCTCTGCACTATGCGACAATTCGGTTCAGTTATGACAATCGTTAATTCTGCAAAATTTGCAGTCAACCAAATTTTTGTCATGCTAATAGACTTTAATTTTTTTATTTTTTTTCCGAATAAACCAATCTAATTCAATAAAAGCAATATCAGATTCCATTTTCAACGGGTCTTGGTCATTCAAGAACCCCTCGGGCTTCTATCCCTAAGCCTCGCTCTCTTCTGCAACAGATTTTTGGGCGTTAGACTCTTTTCTTCTTCTCTTGGCTCACATGGGACCATGGTTGTGACCTAGCGCTTATGATTTGGGTGCTTATCTGGAGCCTTGAGACTTCGGGCTCCAGGCTTCAGAGGTTTCCCTTTTTTCGTGCGTCACAAACATCCGTGGAACTCTGGGCTTTGATCTTCGATGGATATCACATCTGCATACCCCAACTCCCAAACTGTGAATCTTTGAATATTTCCACGTCACCTCGATGACGTCATCGTGTCACTTTACTTCGGAGTTACATAACTTCAGGGGTTTATTCCTCCCATTCCATCACGAGTCATTTCTTCTGGAGTGTCAAGTATCCAGACTTCACGATCTGGTGCCACGCGCCCACTGGGGTCCACGGTTTCCATGCTTGAACTAATAAATATTGAAAACGTCACATCAAACTTTATACTTTTCAAATTTCAGGGACATGGGCTGGAGGTTTTTGAGTAACCCATCGATCGTTCTGCAATTGTCCCCACACTGACCCATGCCCCTTCTAGGAAACCGTGGTTTGAATCACATGACCGCCCTGTAGAATTATCTGTCGTGCAACTTCGATCCATGCCATGCCTCCCAGCCATTGATCTTGATAGATCTTGATCAAAGTTAATGCGGCCCCAATCTAGCTAACTTCTTTTCCAAAATTAACTACCTTGTGCCACCACCAGGAGTGACACGTGGCAGGACACACGAAGCTGACCCGTGGCCCAATCATGCGGGTGACATATGTCATGTTATAACTGCATTTATATCTTACAAAGGTTCTTAACTCACTGACATGTGGCACCCATCCCATGTGTCCACGTCATCCCTAGTGACGTTAGCAGGCCACGTCACTTTGGGACTTCGGGCTTCGGGAGATTTCACCTTAGCATACCATGTTTCTCCCAAACTTTCTTATCTTTCGCTCTTGTCTTATCCCTATGGTTTTGATCTGTCCTTGGTCAAATCCAATAGTAAACACTCCCCCACCCCCACGGATCTACGATGTAGATTTTCTTCGAGACTTCGTAACTTTGGGCTTCGACCCTTTCTGCTCTATCACACATAAAATTCGCCAAACTCACGAAGTCCGAAGTACTTAGCGGTTAATCATCAAGCACCTTTCTCTAGATCTGACAGTTATGAAGGATCCTCCTTCTCCCGAACATATCTCACAGCCCAACTTCAAACCTTGCGGTTCCAAACCCATGGTTACTACAGTCTCTTTTCTCTACTATCTTTCTTGAACCACTATACCATTTTGTCTTTCTCAACAACAATTTTCTCTAAGATTTTGATTCCATAACCACTTATACGGCCTAATTCAGGCTCAGTGTCGAAAATTGGGCTCTAAATTCAATTTTGTCCATTTCTACAACAATTTCCTTCTGAAACCTTCTCTTCAACTTCCACTTTCCTAGACCATCCAGGCTCAGTGTTGAAACGATGGCTCTGATACCATTTTTTGATGTCCCCAACCACCAATAAGTTGGGCAACACCGCTTCTTTGACATCTCTCTTAGCTCTGATACCAATTCGTGACATCCCCGGATCTAACCAATAGGCCAGGCCATGCCACTGAATAACCTTTATGCTTTGATACCAATTTACGAATTTATATGCATGCATATCTAATGCAAATTAACAAATACAACATTATGTTCATGCCACTTATTCATTCGGAAATAATCATTAAAACATATAGACAACATAAGCATACAGATGACATATTCTAACCATACATAGATCAATGCGGAAATAATTGTAATCCTACACTTATAGCATATACAACATATCCAGGTATTACTCATCAATTATAACACATGTATAGTTACACAATATACAATCAACATATATTTGGTACTTATATTTCAATAGATGACCACCAACTAAGTGCAGACCTTCCATGAACCTCCTAGCCTTAGACCTTGCTACTCATCACACTCAGCAGTGGGTCACCCTCGAGCTGGGACTAAACTCCACCCAGGGCAAAGGAATCCTAGACATAGGTTGAGGCTACGGGAAAATGCACTGTGCAACTTGAAGGATTCTCTCCAAGGATCCTACTTACGCCCACTGCTCACAAACTCTCATTCCCCACATGCCTATCCCACCCTGGGAATATGCACCTTCACTGTTCCATAGTCCATCGGCTGCTCCACTTCCCTTCTAGGGATTCAACAACAGGCCGAATCAAGAATTCTCAGAGCTTTGTAGTTGTAACTGGACTCCCTCTAGGATAAATCACTTCCCAGCAAACTCTCTCACCTAGAGAGAGTTTCTCATAAGCCTGACAACCTACTTCTTCAACCACGGGCTTGAAAACCCGCCTCTTCAATCCACACCCACCAAAACTCGGGTAAGGCAAGGGGACGACTCAACAATTTACAGAGGTTCACCACTTCGGAAAATACTATGGTTGCTTACTTGTTCATTGTGTGCATGAATTGCACAAGGGATGGCCAACATGTTGAGGATGAACTCGTGGGAAACTAAATGGCTAGACTGGTCAGAATGTAGAGAGCGAGCAAGGAAAATGGTGAGCGCCCTTGCTCCTTAGGAAGGTTCCCGAATGGTTAGTGAACCCCCAACAAAGGTAAAAATTCCCACATAAATTTGCATGCGTCATGGGTGACACTTGGCTCTCCAGGAGCACGCTCCTCTCCACTTGGAGTTTGTTCCTCTCCTCAAGGAACTTAGGATAACTGGGTTTATTTTCCCAACTTTAGTACTTTTCAAGAATACATTATAATATTCCCTTGGGTTAAGCCCTCAAGCTTAGCCCCTCTTTCCTAGCCTCTCAGTCCCATTCCTTTCCCTGCCCAGTGGAACTTAGTCCCCCATAACTCTTTCTTTGTGGTCGATCTACATGAAGCAATGTATTTTTATTAATAATCTGCATAATTTCATATACAAAAATTAGGCCCACTGACCTTAGCATCTAGGCTCTTCGACCTAATAAACACACAATCCTAACAACTTATAATTACTTGTCTCACCAGCCTACAAACATCATTACATTTCACAGGGGATCGACCTTGGGGTATTACAATGGAGTTTCGCTATTGTACAATTCTCTAATGACATTTTGGTTGAAACTTGCATATGCATTTTGATACATCATCTACAATTTTTATTATTTTTTCTTCATTCCCTTAAAAAAACATCATTTATTACTAGAAAACCTTGGTTTTGCTTAGATCATATGCAACATAATTACATTTCTGCATTGACTTGGCAACAAATTGTAATGTTTCTTGACAAGAAAAATTGAAACATAGTAGCAACCATGAGGCAAAATTTTTAATGGGTAGTAGCACCCATGAGGAAAAGTTTATGATGGGAATTTTATGAGGAATTTTAAGACATCTTCCACTAAAATCACCGATCTAAGTAGGGAAAGACATATGAACCTAATGAAGAAATTCAAGTTTTTTAGAGTTCAACATAGCATATATATGACAACATAGATGAAAGTTACAACTATGAAGAAGCCATTGGATGGACATTGATTATGTTTTTATTGAAACTCAAACTTCAAGCACCTAGACATGACTAATTTTTGTTTACAAGGGCTTCACTTGTGGGCCAATATATTATCATGTTCATTCATAAGGGGGTTTTAAAATTGTGAAAATCAGGTCAATATATTGTTTCATATTAAGGAGGGGGATGTATTTTTTAATTGATTGGTTTTGCTTTTAATCATATGCAAATATAATTACATTTCTCGTGACAATTTGGCAACAAATTGTAATGTTTCTTGACAAGAAAAATTGAAACATAGTAGCAACCATGAGGCAAAATTTTTAATGGGTAGTAGCACCCATGAGGAAAAGTTTATGATGGGAATTTTATGAGGAATTTTAAGACATCTTCCACTAAAATCACCGATCTAAGTAGGGAAAGACATATGAACCTAATGAAGAAATTCAAGTTTTTTAGAGTTCAACATAGCATATATATGACAACATAGATGAAAGTTACAACTATGAAGAAGCCATTGGATGGACATTGATTATGTTTTTATTGAAACTCAAACTTCAAGCACCTAGACATGACTAATTTTTGTTTACAAGGGCTTCACTTGTGGGCCAATATAATATCATGTTCATTCATAAGGGGTTTTAAAATTGTGAAAATCAGGTCAATATATTGTTTCATATTAAGGAGGGGGATGTATTTTTTAATTGAAGCGGGTTTATAGGTATTGGAGGGGGGGCAGGAGGGTGGTGGTTGTCATGGGAAAGGGGAATTTATAGGTATTGAGAGATTGATTCTTGGGAAAGAAATCAATAAAAAATCAATAAAGGTGAAACATTTTTCAAAAAAGGAAATCGAGGGTGAGTTCAGACCTTCACCCTTTTTTTACAACACCCAAATTATTTGTATAACAAATGAGTTTGAGAACTAAAGGCCCCATGTCACATACTTATATACATATTGATTGTCCTAAACCCCCTTTTTGTCTCTATATTTGTATGTAGGTTTTTATCTCTAATTTTATATGGTTTACTTTGTTGCAAGTCAAATCTATGCATTCGCAAAATCCCATATTTAACAACATAGGTGTTTGTTAGTTCAAGGGTCTCTCCTGCAAAACCTAAATTTTCACTATCTCGGTCTCTTTTTGAGTGGGTGATTTTGGTTGGGTGAATAAGGGTTTCTAGGTTTTTATGACGACGAGGAAGCCTATATCACCACATAACGTATATGACCCCTCCACATAGTTTCATGTGGATGTGTATAGTTTTCTTTCTTTGTTACACAGGGAGAGGATTATGATTACCCTAATTTTATTGAGCCTAGCCAACCAATTGGGTCTCTTGTTTGGAAACATGGGTCTCAACTCTCAAATGAAAATAACATCCAATCTTAGTATATGAAAAATATAAAAAAAGTGATAGAATACAAACAAGAAACGACTCATTTCTACCTAAAGGATAGTAAGAATGCTCGTAGGTCAAATTGAGCTCTAGGATCACAATCTCTTGCACCTCTCCTAATGAGAGTGACTCTGAGTTTGAATGATAATGGGTGGATCGCTTGCCTAAAGATTACTACAAAAACAAGCTTGATAAATAGATAGATAGATATGTTTTCTTAAAATGTCCACTAGATCAAAGATCTAAGGGATGAAGAGCTACAACTTGAGGCGATTTGTCTTTCTAGGTATACAAATAGAAATCCATAGATACATAAACCCCTTTCTCAAAAAATACATGACCGTGCAATAGTTTGAATAGGGGTGAAAGTAGTTTAAAACCAAGTCTCTGTACTGAAGGTTATCTTACTATAGTGGCATATCCCTATGTTGGGATGTTAGTGCACATGTATGCTTATTTTTTGATTCTTTGTGTGATTTGTGAGCCTATAAGAGTTTTTTCCTATTGAAGTACTAGGGATGGAAATAAAAGGGGTATTAAACATGCCACGAAAAAAATAGATGCCTAAGATATCTAGTAAAAATAAGATTTTTTTAATTCGATAGCTATATTGGGAGGGGGCTTCAACAAAAGGATTTTGGGAAGTATTTTTCAATCTAAGTGAAATTAGGGGTATTCTTTAATATCACATGAACGAGTGTGGTATGTCATAAGTTCAGTAAGTGAAATCCTAGTGTTTCTTTATAATGGGTAGTACCACCCATGAGGCAAAGTTTATGATGGGCATTTTATGAAGAATTTCAAGAAATCTTCCACCAAAATCACCGATCTAAATAAGGGAAGATGGATGAACCTAATGAATAACTTCAAGTTTTTCAGTATTGGTAGAATGAGTTAAAATGAGTTATGCTCACTGGTTTATAATATATTAATTATCATATAAACTATCAAAATAATACACACGCTTCCAAAGTCCTAAAATTTCATCGATTCACATAATAAAAAAAAATCAACATAAAGAACAATAACTTGTTACTTTTTAAGCTTCTTATGTCACAAGCTTACGATCTTTCATAATGTTGTGAAACTTGATTCATGCATATTTATAAAGGCATTGTCTAAACTTACCTTTTTTACTTTTTTCAACTATTATCATCAGAATTTGGCAATGAGATTGTTGAAAAAAACATGGCTTTACAATGGTCAAATCGTGTTTCTTAATGCATAAATCCATTCAGTTCCCTCAAAAACCCCATAACACTCAAATATATATTACTGAAATCTATCATTCCAATTATTTATCTAAATTTCTAAATAGTTTTTGAACCAAACCCAATGAAAAAAATGCTCATAAAAAAAATAGAAACAAAACTTCCATTTTACCAAATAATGGTTATAACATAGCAATGGTACGTAGTTTGTTTGGGCTACAAACATAAATGTGCAAATCGCATAAGAAGTGAGCACAATTTTTTTTAATTATTTTGCACATATCACGAGGCAACCTATGAGTATAGCAATGTCTAAATGCCTCGTTGTTCATATATATTATACCAATAAACTTTAAAGGTATGACGATTGTCTGAATTTCCATTCCGTGGTATTTTCACAATTTATTTTATCAGTCTGTTCAGCCTTTAGAGTACAGTTATTCATGACCGTTAATGATCCAATGTTCATAGCATTAAATGCCTCCCTCAACTTTAACTATAGCTATTCATGACCGTTAATGATCCAACGCTCATAGCATTAAATGCCTTCCTCAACTTTAAGTGGACAAGCTTACTCGCTGACAAACTCCATACAGAATTCACAGCTTTGAAAGAAATTTGAGATGATATGGGTGGAGTAGGTTGAATGGTAAACCAATTCAAATTTTGCTTGTTAAATTAGTCTTTAGTCTAACTGTCTGTTTTATGTTTTTGTTATTTTTTGGTTATTTTTTTTGTTTGAGTTTGCTTAACATTTTGTGAGAATTTGTTGAATCTGTAGATTTTAATGATTAATTATGTATAATCTGAATGCTTCAAGAATTTTTCAGCACGTTTAATCTATTTCTAAATTCAGAAATGCAATTTAAACAATAAAAAATTGTGATTTCATAAAGATTCATGTGACCAAATTGAAATAAAAATGTCAAAACTAAAACAGGTAGACAACACCTTTAAGTTATAATCCCATTTTTAGGTAAATGGAGTAAGATAAATAATACACCAACTCAATTGATAATTGTTGCAGTTTTATTTGGGGACTTGATTATTTGATTATGGTCAACAATTGTTACTGTTTTATTTGGGGATTTCATTATTTGATTATGGAATTTTATCTTTAGAAGTTTTGGTTAATTTTTATAATTTTATTTTGGGGATTTTGATTATTTGATTATAAAATTTTATTTATAAAAGTTTTGGTTAATTGTTATAATTTTATTTGAGGATTTTGATTATGAAATTTGATCTTTGAAGTTTTGGTTTATTGTATTTGTAAGTTTTGGTTTATTATATTTGGAAAGCTTTTTACATATAATTTTTTTTATAGTCAATATTGAGTTGGAGAAATTGGAGTTTATATATATATATATATATATATATATATGAGGAAA